>JAQGBS010003507.1:0-11432 GCA_034698545.1 Acrobeloides obliquus
CCCCACAAGCTATCGCACTACCACAAGCAACGGCACAAGCTATCGTACGAGTGTAAAATACACTCGTACGACGGACATTCGTTTACGTTAATTTTATGATCGTACGATGACTTCGTACGATAGCTTGTGTCGTGCTTGTGGCGACCCTTAGCGTAGCGCTATCGCCAGTTAGCGGTAGCGTTATCGCTAGTAGATGTAGTTTATAAACATCGTCGATACACCCTTTTCTTGTTAGCTTTTTCGGTGTCTCTAGCCTTAGCCTTAGGTTGAGATAAGACGAAATTGATAATAGACATAATGAAATGAATAAATCTCTAAAGCATACTTTACATATAAAATGCATCACCATTTCATCTTTTATACCAAAAAAATTCGTGCTCAAAAGTAGCAGAAGTGAAAATAAACTAATTGTATCCGATATAGCCATAACTTTTAATAATTGTACACATGTTTTCGTCGCAGTAGTGTGTCGATGGCTAAAAAAAATGTTGATTTAAAGTTTTTCATTTGATTTTTACCTTTTCTTCCTATTAGCGAAACAAATTCTTAGGTTCAAAGTTATGCCAATTATACATATGACATGGAGAGATATACGAAAAACTTGAATAGAATTCTGTTTTTTAGTGGTATCTTCATTATGATTGGGACTGCCTTCTGCTATAACCAAATCCAAATTTTCATAAAATGTTTTTGAAATGTTAATATTTGTGTCATTATAAAGAAGTTCCATTAAAATTATCTAAATTTTCTTAAAATTATCAAACACTAAAGAATTTCATAATATCGTGATCAAATCTAATCATTCCAAAAATCTAGAAAATCAAAAAATCTAAAGAAAATCTGTAAAGAGTGCAACAAGTGCTCTTGTTGGACAGCTCAAACTCAAATTTGGGTAATTAAACCTTATTGAAATACACGTAAGTATACTGTAAAAACAGGTAAAAAATAAGGCATATTGCGTTTGAAATTGCATGTTTTCGTTGTAATACACAAACTTTTTTGAATTTTTAAATCGAGTTTTGCATCGATTTTTTAAATTTTCATAAAATGAACATTGTAGCAATTTTTTTATAGCTAAATGAAGCGAACAAAATGACACCAAAATTATCCAATTTGAACATTATTTTGGGTTCTTGAAACGAAAATTCTGATTCATGTTTTCGTTTCAATAACTCAAAACAATGTTTAAATTGGATAATTTTGGTGTCATTTTGTTCGCCTTATTTAGCTATAAAAATTATCTACAATGTTCAATTTATGAAAATTTAAAAAATCGATTTTTCCGCAAAAAAATCAAAAAAGTTTGTGTATTACAACGAAAAGCTTGTACACAAATTCAAAATTTCAAACGCAATTATCTCGAAAACTACAACAATTCAGAACATGCCGTAAAATAAAAAATGCTCCATTTTTCATGATCTTTCCGAATATATCATTGTTTCATATGGTTGTAACAGACTGGACCTGGTCCTTTAAAGATAGGGCGAGCAAGTTTTGTAACATATAAAAAGAATAAAAGTATAAAATATAAAAGAGGTATGCTGGCGATAAAATCTAGAAAAAAATAGACAACATCCAGACGAAATCTTGAAATCACTAAATAAAGGGTTTCTACTAAACCAAGGCTTTCTCGAAATTAAGGCTTCCCGAAATTTGTTATTATTCAGACCGGAGATAATCTTATTAGTTTTTGTAGTTTAATAAGAAAGTTGTTTAAAAGAAATTGAAACTCATTCATATAAGACTGTAAAAATTAAAATTATCTTGGGCTTGAAATTTTGAGTCGAAACTGGCGACGTTTGCGCCGGCGTTTCGCAAAAATTTCAGAATGACGGGCTATCAAGATTTTTGAAGTTAAAACCCCCTAAGTCTTATACAAGGGGGGAGGGGCAAAAGTCCTCGCCAAGGGAGTTTTGACATTGTCAAAAACGCTGAAAAAGTGTTTTCTCGTCCAGGGGTGCATTCCTAAGTTGATTCGTACGGATCCGTACTGATCAGTAGGGATCCGTACGGTTCAACTTAGGAACGCATCCCAGAATTGTCGAGAAAACACGTTTTTGAAATTTCAAGACTTTTGCCTCCTTGGCGAGGACTTTTGCCCCCTCCCTTGTATGAACGAATTTCAATTTCTTTTAAACTTTCTTATTAAACAACAAAGCTCATAAGAAGATTTTCGATCTGAATAATAAAAAATTTCGGAAAGCCTTAATTTACAAATGTCTTAAAATATGAAAGTCTATTCGACGTTCTATAATGACAAATATCCATCTTGGATGTCTTTGCACTATAAAAGTCAACAACCCAATAAATCATCGAAAAAATATTATTAAAACGAACCCCAAAAAACTTTAATTTTATACATTTTAGGCATTTTTTCTAGTTTTTCGCTCATAATAAAGTTTAGCGAAACGAGCGTTTATCTATTAAATCTGAAGGGCATTTGCTACTCAAAGAACTCATTTTTTCCACCATATACATAAATAATTTAAGTTTCTTTTCAAAAACCTTCTTATTGAACTACAAAGACTTAGATGAAGATTTCCGGTCTGAATAAAAAACAAATTTCTGGGAAACCTTAATTTACTGATGAATATTAATAAAACAGGAAGAAAAATAAGTTTTGCGTAAGAAATCCAAAGAAATGCCAGGACGTGATGGCCTTATCTTATTTAAATAATTTAACCGACTGTCCATTACACGAACGAACCACCGAGCGCTATGGTCCAAAATTTAGAAAAAAGGCTTAGGCCTAAGGCTAAGGTCTAGGCCTAAGCTTAAGGCTTAGGCTTAACCTAAGGTCTATTATGTTGTCTAAATTTTGGGTTAGAATCTCACCGAGCACGTTAAGGCATTCAAAAATCCAGGAGCTAAATCCTACGCAATTCATCCTCTAACTAGGCACCAAAAAGGCTCAAATCACAAAACGATGAGAGGACTCCCGGTATTTCCATCAAAATTTTGGGCAGAGAGCCTAAGGCTATAGTCAGAAGAATCCTCGAAGCCACTTTCATTCGTTCAGAAAAACCATCTATAAACGGCAAGGAGGAAGATAAATTATGCGCGTTTATGGACTGTCCTTTTGAAATTGTCACGTATTTTTGCTCGTGCTTTAATTATTTACTTGTTCAGAAAAACCATCTATAAACGGCAAGGAGGAAGCCTGAAGAAGTTGTGATATGACAAAACGTTACGAATAAAATTATTCCATAATTTATATCGCTAGTGATATCTTGGTCTACCAATACCTTATTACTTACTGGATTAAATAATTTAACAAGGAAACGGATCGACTATTAGATTTTAATGAAACCTAGCTAGTTTTGTTCGCCATACCCCATTTACTAGGAGAAATAACAAAATTATCTGACCATAGAGCTTTCTCGATTTTCTATGAAAGAGAAGACTATATAGGCCTGATTCGTATGGTAGACCTTAGACAATAGATTCTCAGGCTATAAAACCCTATTTTTAGCTAAAAATTACATTAACTAAGTGTAAAAATCAAAGACTGTAAAAAATATATTAAAATTTTTTTTAAACATTTCATAAAGGTACAATACAGGGTGCGGCAGAATAGACCGGTCACTTGAGCATATTCATTTTATCTATAATTTTGTTCATTCTTACATGCGATTCCATTAATTTGAAGTTTGATTCATCCGATCATATCCCTATTTTTAGCTAAAAATGAAGGAATTAAGACCCGCGATCATTAGAAATACCAAAATGGAATTCCTATGCGAGAAATATTCAGGCTTCTTGATGCTCCAAAATCCACCGTCATCGATGATATTATTAAGCGCTTCGAAGAAACCGGAACCAATGAAGACCGTGCAGGAAGAGGCAGAAAATGGGGTGCAAGCAAAAAAACCGTCAACGAATTCGAGGAATGCTCAAAACGACTAAAATAAACTCTTCACGGAAGCTGACCAAAAAATTGGGGATTTCCGAGAGATCCGTGTGTAGAATTCTTCATGAAGAGCTTGGAATGAAACCATTCAAGTTCAAGAAGCGCTAAAAGTTAACGTAAGAAGCTAATTGTTATGGTTTCAATGAAAAAAATGCCTATAACAATATGTGATCATGAACATTCTCATGTCACCGGTTTATTCTGCCGCATCCTATATGAGGTAAATAAACATTTACAAGTAAAAAAACTCAACAAGATGGGATAAATACCCATTAATCTCTTGTCGATTCCGAGTAAACCCATATTTTTATCTCCGTGTATATGTCATGTTCGTCCCGAGAGCAGAACACGACGAGGAACCTTTTTGAGGCAAAAATTGACGAACAATAAAAGTGTCATAAAAAGTTGCCAGCCTCGGGATAAATTTAATAAGCGGAAGGAGTTTCAAGAAAATCCTACAAAGAATAGAATTTTTCATTCGTTCTTTGAAAAATTTTTAATTTTCCCATTTTTTACACATGAATTTTTTGTCAATAAAAATAAATTTTTTTATAAAATGAGAAAATGTTTCATTCTCGATAGACCAACTCATTAACTCAAAGATTTTTTTATTCAACAAATTCCCGGTAGAGAACAAAGCACACAAAAATTAAAATTAGAAAATTATAAAGATTATTAGAGCGAAATTAAAATTTCAATGAATTCCAAGGGGAGCTTTTTCTCGAAACAAGAGTGTCTTTCTGTATAGCATTTTCGAGACAGAGTAAAACGAGTGAATGAAAACGGGTGAACGAAAAAATAAAACGAGTGAATGAGGTTTAAAAGCCGATTTTCGGGAAGTGATTTTGGCAAAGTGCCTGTATTTTTATGTGCTCTACACGATGCAAAAAAGCATTTTTCTTCATTCCTCTTCCTTGAAATTAGGAAGAGGAATGGTAAAACGGGTGAATGAGGTTTAAAAAAAACAAAATGACGCACCCGGGAATCTAGCCTTCGTCCTTCTGGCTGCTAGCCGAACGCGCTAACAATTACACCATCACATCACCATATGGTATAGTGGTTATCGCGTTCGGCTAGCGGCCAGAAGGTCGAGGATTCGATTCCCGGGTGATCTTGGCAAAGTGCCTGTATTTTTAAGCGCTCTACATTTTTTAAACTTAATTCACCTTATAAACCTCATTCACCCGTTTTACCCTATCTCGGCACTTTCCACCATACATCCGAGCTTATTGATGCGATTCCTAAAGTCGTGAATTTTTATAATAACCATAAATATGACATCAATATTGTTGACTCTATGAATACATTTACAACATCGTCACTCGAAGACAACAAATTCCCGGTAACAAAGCACAAAAATTAAAGTTAGAAAATGATAAAGATTATTAGAGTGAAATTAAAAGTTCAATGAGCTCCAAGGGGAGTTTTTTCTCGATATCTTAATAACTAATTTTGTTCATTAGGAATAAAAAGACTATAACTATATGGGTTTTTTGGTTTATTTCCCTCGTCATGTTCGAGGGAAATTGGCTAAACTAGACAAGTCTACGTCCTACACGAAAATGCGCTTTTTTTGAGAAATTGGATGTTTAATTCCTCGGATAAATAATGACTAGACTTTCTAGATCTATTTAGATTTCCGAGATTTTGTCTAGATTTTCTTAAAAAGGTAAAAAAGTTACAAAAAAATATTGTCCCTTTCTAGATTTTGTCTAGATTTTCGGTACTATTTCGGATTAACGATCGCAAATGACAGGGTTCTGAAATCGGAGATTTTTTGTTTCAAAATCAAGCATTTTAGGGGTAATTTTATGTGAGAAATCGATTGTGCGCATTCCCGAAGCTTGAAAACGAATACTTTTCGTGAAAATGAGCCTTTTATACTACAATCAGGCAAAATAGCTTTCGACGCAAAATGCACTGTCGTGTTGCGACGCGACGGAAGTATAAATAGCGTCATAAAATTTGAAAACAAATCATAAAAATCACATGATTATGAAGTATAAAAGGCTTGTCAACAACTGCCCCAAAGGGAAAGTGCCTCCTCCAGACTACTGCCCCTTCAGACAACTGTCCAACGGATAGCTGCTTCCGTGGGACAACTGACTTAGTGAGACAACTGCCTTCAACGTCATTTACAAAAATACTTGTTGCTATGCCATTGGTTTACGTTATGATGAAGGGTATTCCAACTTCCTACTTATACTAAAATGCTCACTCTTTTGAATCTTAATCCGCCAGAGAAGCTCATTCATGACTACGAATTGGC
Source organism: Acrobeloides obliquus (assembly GCA_034698545.1). Classification (NCBI taxonomy): domain Eukaryota; kingdom Metazoa; phylum Nematoda; class Chromadorea; order Rhabditida; family Cephalobidae; genus Acrobeloides; species Acrobeloides obliquus. The sequence goes on from JAQGBS010003507.1 coordinate 6,180, forward strand.
TTCTATAAACGCGTTTAGCCGTTTTTGTCCCAACATCAAAGTATGCCATTTTTAACAGAAAGAAAAAATGGTGGCAAGGGTTAAAATCTTAAAAAATTTGCCAGTTGACTCAGCTCGACGAGCACTTCAAAACGAGTATCATATCAGTGGGTTTTGGATGTTTTCCCCATGGCCGAGTGGCTAACATACTTGAGAAGTAACTCATAGGGCGGGTTCGAGCCCGCACCCAAAAGTTATTTTTTATTTTGTTGTAAAAAGTCTCTACCTATGTTTGTCCCCCTATGATCTAGAAGGGGCACGGAGAGGAGCATTTGTATCCCCAAACTCTGCCAAGCCACAAAAAATCTAAGATTCTCTTTTATCAAAATTAAGTAAACGTTATTGTAGGATCAAGGGGACTTTATTTGTCCCATTTGGTCAATGCTCTAACAGATTAATGTCTCCAAAGTACAACTTCCCCAGTGAGACAACTACCTCAACAGCAAATGCCTCATTAAGGGGCAGTTGTCCTACGAGTGTTATCAGTGTGGTATGGCACACTGGTGTAGGGGTCACTTTCCCTTTGGGGCAGTTGTTAACAAGCCTTATTTTTCATTTTTTCTGGAGTACAAATACTTTCTCGATCTTTCAACAAAAAATTTATCACGAAATCTTTTAAATTAGACTAATACCAAACATTCTTAACAACGTGAAAATAAATGTGTTTTAAACTTATACGTCAATGTAAATAAGGTAATAAAACTCAACGTTCGAATGGTGAAGAATTGTTGGAGATTTACCCTATTTTATTCCGCTCGCCACAATTTTTTGACTGAAAAGCCCAAAGTTCATAAGAAATGGGATATAAAAAAAGGCTGACAATTGTGGGGGTTTGATTGAAAAAATGCAGAAAATAGACATCAGGGAATAATAACTCAAAATGTTATAGCATCAAAAAAGACGTATATCAAACTCATTCCCGACTTTTCCTACAAGTTTCCATGGTTTAGCAAGAAAGTTTAGTGGGCGAAAGAAACGATAAGAGCAAAGCATAGGGAGTAAATTCGAGTAAAATCACGTGAGGAACTTTTCTTAAAATCATATAATGTAACTAATTTGTGCATGAAGTTCGATGTAGCCGTCTCTAACAGAAACAACACATAGCTAAAATAAGTGCACTTTTAACGCGTCTCTTTCAATAAAAAGATTCGAACATGATGGAAAAGTGATTTTGCATACTCATCAGATTTAACAAATTGTTCATGAGACAACATATGATTTAAAACACGTTATTTGAGAAAATCGAGCTTTCGCCCAATGCCTGGCGCACAAATTTTTTTTGCCGATTTATCAAAACCCATGCTGGAAATGTTATTGCGCTAGGTGAATGAAGCAACTTTAGTTCGGGGGTCCCGAGGCGAAAGTGGATATAGGCGTAGTCGAAGTTGTGTCTATTTTTACCACTAGCACCCAAAATTCAAAGTAACATAACTCCGAAGCCATGAAGGCTATGGACATGGGATAAAGTGCGTTTTATTGATGGATACATGTGCCTTATTTCTGGTATGATAAATTCTATTTGAAAATTTTATCCTTAATTTCTATGATAAGATTAATGTGTGATACCACTATTTTCGGGTGCCCCCAAAATAACTTTTTTATTCTAAAAGTACCCCAAAGAATATCGGCGGCGGTCTAATTTCAGCTGCTATGGGTTGCCCTTCATGTGAGGAAATTCCATGCAAAAAAAATCATAAAAATCGGAGAATCTCCATCAAAATGGGACCATTTTGAAGTAGTTAAAACTGAAGGAGGTCAAAAATTGAAAATTCTTTAGATTAGCAAAATTGTCATAATTTATATATATTCGGAAAATTCATGAAAAATGGAGCACTTTTTGTTTTTACACTAAATTCTGAATCGTTGTCGAGATAATTGCGTTTGAAATTTTGAATTTGTTACAAGCTCTTCGTTGTAATACACAAATTTTTTTGAATTTTTTGCGGAAAATCGATTTTTTAAATTTTCATAAAATGAACATTGTAGATAATTTTTATAGCTAAATGAGACGAACAAAATGACACCAAAATGATCCAATTTGAACATTATTTTGGGTTATTGAAACGAAAATTCTGATTCATGTTTTTGTTCCAATAACTCAAATCAATGTTCAAATTGGATAATTTTGATGTCATTTTGTTTGTCTCATTTAGCTATAAAAAATTGCTACAATGTTCATTTATGAAAATTTAAAAGATTGATGCAAAAATCGATTTTTTCGCAAAAAAATTCAAATAAGTTTGTGTATTACAGCGAAGAACTTGTAACAAATTCAAACGCAATTATCTCGAAAACTACAACGATTCAAAACATGCCGTAAAAACAAAAAATGTTTCATTTTTCATAATCTTTCCGAAAATATCTTTTTTTCATATGGTTTTAAATTACTGGACTGGTTCTTTAAAGAAGGCAGGATGGAATTTCCAAACACCGGAAGGGACATTTTGAATTTGATTGCTATGAAGCCAATGGGAACTATGGAATCTGAATATTAAAAATATTAACTCATGAATTTTTGATACTTTTTATAAAAAATATAAATTCTAAATTTTTTAAAGCGTTTTATTTGGCAATGGTACATTTCCCAAGTAAAAAATGAAACATCACAAAAGATATTTCTAAGTTTTTACTTGTGAGATGTCCACTTGGGAAATGTACCATTGCCTTTTATTTTATATAAAAGATATGTAAAATATCTTTTAAACGAACTATTACAAGTTTGTTTTTGGTATTTTAGTCATGAATAATTTTGTTTTCGTAACATTGGAGATTACAGGAACGCTTTCTTGAGGGTTGAAGAAGCATGGAAACAAATTTTTTCTCATCTAAAATTCGGATTAAATATAATTTTTGCTACAAATGCTCACAGTCGGAAACAAGAAAATGGTTATCCAAGGAACTGAAAGATATTTGATATGCATAAATATCCGAAGAAGTACATAAAAGGTATCGATATCGAATAAATTAACACTAAAAGCAAGCCAAGCAATATTTGCTACTAGCTGTAAAATCAGACATAGCAAAAATGCTAAAATTCGATATAATTTAAGTTAAAATTATTTTTATTTCAAGTATTTTTAACTCACCGATACAAATAAAAATCGATATGATTGTCAACTTTACCAAAAGCATTTTTTTCTCGTTGCTTTTAAAAGTATTCTAAAATTAATCAAAAATGATAGCTGAAGAAAAATGGAAGGAATGGAAGGAATAGAATTAGTGTTGTACAGTTGTAAATTTACGTAAATTGCGCAACACTAAATAGAAAGAAAGAAAAAAATACAGGGTGTTTCAGCGAATTAGCGAGGCTTAAAAATTCAATATTTTTTGATAAAAAAGAGAATTTTTAATGCGGATTTTTGCAAAAGAAACCGTAGGGCTTTCATGCCCATTCAAAAAAATTAAAAAATTTGATTTTATGGCAAAAACATTTAGTCGCCGGTGAGATTCGAACTTGCACGTTCATAGTCAAAAACCGTGAACACTACCACTCAGTCATCGTAACAAGCTGTTTGGGAAACAACTTTTTTAATTTTAAATCAAATGTTTGCATTCAAAAAATAATAATTGTGGTTTAAAATTGATAGAATATAACGTAAAAAAGTTTGTCACCATGGCTGAGTGGTAGTGTTCTTGGTTTTTGACTATGAACGTGCAAGTTCGAATTCCACCGGCGATCAAATGTTTTTGCCGTAAAATCAAATTTTTTTGAATGGGCATGAAAACCCCACGGTTTCTAAGCATTTTGCAAAAAAAACCGCATTAAAATTTCTTTTTTTATCAAAAGACGCTGAAACACCCTATAGAAGGTATAGAATGAATAGAAGGGATAGAAGGAATGGAATGAATAAAAGGAATGGAAGTGATGGAAAAAATTCAAGGAATAGAATGAATGGAAAGGATGAAAGGAATAGGAGGAATGAAAGGAATAGAATGAATGAAAGGAATGGAAGGAATATAAAGAATAGAAGTAAAAGGGAAAGAGTAGAAAGAAAAAGGAAAGAGTAGACGGGAAGAGGAAAGAAGGGCCTAAAAACTACTTACTAAATTTTTTATTATATAATTTCCAGTTATCACGTATAACACAATCGAAGGTATTAATATCAAAAATGACAACATGGTATGGAAGTAATTATAAATTTGGTTCCACTCTTTTGTCTCATCCGTATAATAAAAATGCAAATCGTTCGAGCCATTTGAAGCAACATCCGCCTAAGTTTTTAATTTGTTAGAATAATAATTTTCGAAAATTTTACATAAAATTGAGCGTAAAACGTAATCGGTTCATGGGAAATTACGATAAATGTCCAAATGCCAATAAAAATGATCATAGTCCTTTTAACCGTCCATATCTTGAAAAAAATATAACAAAAGGTCGCGAGTCTTTGCTTAGAAATTACCAGTTTATATTTGATTGGAAGTTTGACAGCGGTATATCTATTGATCGCCATAATTAAAATTACAAACAAACAACTAGGTGAGCCGCATAGCTCTGTCATGATGAGGATCTTTCCCTTGATTGTAGCGTTTTCCATATACCAGTTCAAGGCAACACCTAGTTGTGGGAGCTCCATGAAAATAAAAGTGATAATAGCCGAATAAATATCATAAAAACCATTCCACATCAAAATAATGGTGAACACAGGGGAGACTTCATCATGAGATGATCTTTTTATAAGCAATTTTAATTGGAAGGCAAAGAAATAGATATACAAGGGTATAGTAATAAAGGCAGCGATGTCGACACAAATGTTGAGAATAATATGAACTAGCAGCATAGCTAAAATTTTTTTCTAAAGTTATAAATTTTCTGGATTTTCTAGATTTCCTATGCTTTCTAGATTTCTGATTTCATTGGTCAAAGAATATCCATGAAGTTATCCGTGAAGACAAGGACTTAAAAATTTCGATATTCCTACTTTTACGTCTAAATTCAGTTTACCAAATCAAGAAAAAAATATTAGCTACCAGGAAAAAATATTAGTTGAAATCTTATTTTTATCAAAGTTTCTCAAAAGAAAATTCTCTACTATGATATTAATTATACAACAAAATCTACAATTAAATAAATTCTAAGAAAGGAAGTATTTTCTTTTACGTGTATTCGATCTGTTGTAGCTAACTTCATAGCCCCAAAAAGATCTAGCTACTAATTAATTGTGAAATTAGTTCCTTATGCATTTAAAACTTGTAGGATTTATCTTGAAAAAATTT
>JAQGBS010003508.1:0-11431 GCA_034698545.1 Acrobeloides obliquus
GAACACCAAAATGGTGTTCCACCGAACACCAAAATCGTGAACACCAAATGGTGTTAACACCAAATGTTTTGTGTGTAATCAACACGGTTAGTTTCAATAGCACCTACAAGTTGTGCATCTCATTGTTAAATCTAACGAGTAATATCTATTTCTGTTGGTCCCTTTATAAATATAATCAGAAGAAATCTGATTCGAATAACAGCAATGATTTTTCTGGCAGCAATAAGAAAATAGTAAAGATTTGGATTTTAGGGAATGGGGGGGAGGGGTGGAGGTACATTAACCCGTCTTTGCCAATAAATTGTATAAAGGGGTTAGTTGGTCGAAAAGGTCACCCATGGATATTTTTCTAAGCGGGGAATACATTACGCGCATTGCTGAACCCTGAAAATGCTATCTTGACCCTGATTCAGGGAAGGCAATTTGTGTAAAGTTGCTCATTTTTGTTGATATTCGGAAAGTTGATGAAAAATGGAGCATTTTTTGCTTTTACAGCATGTTCTGAATTGTTATAGTTGTCGAGATAATTGCGTTTGCAATTTTAAATTTATACAAATGTTTTCGTTGTAATACACAAATTCAAAATTTCAAACGCAATTATCTCGAAAACTACAACGATTCAGAACATGCTGTAAAAGCAAAAAATGCTCCATTTTTCATTTTTTTTCTGTTTTCAACCAATCTCAGGGGAAGGAAGAGTCCCCCATGACCCCATAGATTTCTAGCTACTCATATGGTAAAAAGTTTGATTGCATTTTCTTGTTTATTAATGATTGTTTAGAGCAATTATTTGGTTAAGTTTACCATAATTGTTGAATTTGTGATCAACTTTATTCCATATTTTGCTGCATTTATCATAACACTGGTAACTTTTTCATCATTATTGTTTACACAATACAAGGTGGTAGAAAACGATGATTTTTCAATGCATGCAATCGATTTCTTGCATAAAACCCCTCCCCCCATATTTTAGAAAAAATTTAAAAAATTTTTTGGCTAAAATTTAGTCGAAAAATCACAAAAATCCGGTTTTTGTTCCACCCTGTAAATAATTTTTGAGTGAAAATGGGCGCGCAAAAAAAGCAAGTACAATTTTTTGGGCTATACTTTATTTTAGCTTTTTCATATTGATATTACTGCCTACATCGGACCCTATGCTGCACTTTTACCAGCTTTAGATGGATTTATTTCTTCAACCATATTTAAAAAGAAGCTTAGCACAAGACAAGGGAATAATAGTAATATACAAGTTTTGCCTAAACCAATATTTCATAAAAATTTGAATAAATATTAAATTATGAAAATAGAAAATAATATCCGTTTCAAAAAAATTTCAAAAATTTTGGATAAAATATAAGGAGTAATTTTTTCAAAAATTTTGAAAATCAGAAAAAACATAAGGGGACAATGAGAAAAATTTTCAATTTTTAAGAACATGGGGGATCGCCCTCACCTTGCACTCCCTTATGGCTACACTCTTGCTCCTAGGTTAAAAAACATGTATGAAAAATGGGGGGCTGTCTTCTTCATTTATCGCGCCTCGGCACACAATTCGCTGTCCATATAACGTTTTTCACAGAGAGATTTAAAAAAAGTGCCGGTTACATGACAAAGTGCGAAGTGGCGCCAACTGCATGCATAAGGCCGAGGGTTCAATTCTGCGCGGATCCATTTCTTTTTGCAGTGTCCAAAATCGATAAAAATTTTGCCTAGGAGTATTTTTAGCCCAAAAACACGAATTTGATGTTTTTATTACTCCAAAACCTCAGAAAATACGATTTTTTTCAATTTTTATGCAAATTTTGACTCCTTTATATAAAAGTATATAAAAGAGTCAAAATTTGCATAAAAATTGAAAAAAGTCATTTTTCGGAGGTTTTGGAATAATAAAAAAAATCAAATTCTTGGTTTTGGGCTAAAAATATCCCTAGGCAAAATTTTTTATCGATTTTGGACACTGCAAAAAGAAATGGATCCGCGCAGAATTAACACCCTGTACATTATACTCTTTATTGATTATTTGTGCTATGAAAAAATTCAAATTGATAAAAATTTGTAAAAAAAAATTGAACATTCAGCTTCAAACTTTTCCGGTCGGTTTTTCCAACCTCAAAGGCTTGCCTTGTGTCTTTTCTTGAATTTTTTCAGCAAAATTCTTTAGAAATCGAGGGAATTCTCTTTTATAAAGAGCTTCCATTGGAGCTATTGGAACATAACCACCAGGGCTAACTTTAAAAAGATTTTCAAAATAAAAATAGACTAAAAAAGTACTTTGAGCCATGTAAGTGATATTGCAGCGAACATTGTCACGAGAAATCTTTGAATTTGTCTTTTGTTTCTCAATTACGGTTTGGCATAACATTATCACTCTAGCTCCGGCTCGAACGTTGCTTTTATGGAAGAGCTAAAAAACAGGCACATAGCCATGATGAAGCCATATCAAAATCTCAAAAATCGAGGCGCTGGTCGAGATGCTAGAAGAGGCGCTAGAAGAAGCGCTAGTAGAGACGCTAGAAGAGACACTAGAAGAGACGCTAGCAGAGGCGTTAGCCAAGGCGCTAGAAGAGTCGCTAGCAGAGGCGCTATTAGAGGCGCTAGAAGAAGCGCTACAAGGGGCGCTAGTAGATACGCTAGTCGAGATGCTAGAAGAGGCGCTAGAAGAGACGCTAGCAGAGACGTTAGCTTAGGCGCTAGCTGAGATGCTAGAAGAGGCGCTAGAAAAAGCGCTAGCAGAGGCGCTAACCGAGGCGCTAGAAGAAGCGCTAGTTGTTTTTTGTGGAATTTTTGGGATGTTAAGTTTTTGGGATTTTAATTTTTTGAGATTTTGATTGTACACCGCCATGATTTCGTGACGAGGGGAGAGGGCTCTCCAAATCGGCTGTCTTAGCCATTTGACAGCAGAGGTTTAGCTGTACGAAAAATTACATGATAAATGCAAAAACTTTCATTTTGGGCCGGGATCCGAACCTAACCCGGTTGGCGCTTGCATTCCCAGCATTTTCGAAAATTCCCGGGAATTCTCAGGATTTCCATTCCCAATTTAAGGAGATGTGTGCCCCTGTTGATAAATTGTACTTGCACATCGTCGCGATTAAATGTAAAATTGCACACAGCATATGCATCAAAAGCATTGGAATCTTTATATTTGGTGTGTGAAACGTCACATAAATGTGACCAAAACACCGATTCGCGTCTAGCGACCGGTGGAACCCATTTATGATTTAAATGGAATATAATGATGTTAGGTTGAACTTGTTCTACGATCTCCATATCCTGGATCGTTCCTAAATTCGTTGGTATTCAATATTAAAAGGAAGAAATCATACCATCCCATTCCATTTTATGTTCCGGTTTGAAAAAATAATCAATACATTCTTTAGCCGTAACGCCCTAAAAATTTTAATTCTAAAAATTTTAATTTTTTAATTTCAAAATTCTTCAAGAGCGGTATTACTTCCATGTCAATTCTCCAAAATTATTCAAATTTGTCAAAAATGACTTTATTAAGGTTTCTTACATACAGCTAACTCTCGATATAACAACCCCTAGCGGAGGGGTGTGTAGTATCCAGATTTGCGAGTACGATTACATCATAACCCCTCCTCTTGTCTTGACGACAGTTGTCTCACTTTCCCCAACTAATTCTCTTTGCGCCTCAAGGACCGTCAGTAATCATATGAGTGACAACCACAACCAGTCAAGAATTACATCTTATGTTGTTATTCATAGAAGGAGAAAACTTTAGGATCTTGTCCTAGTTCTATAATCCGTTACTTATGACTGTCAATATTGTAACACACTATATGGTAATAAATGGTGTCGGTAATTAAAAACATATAAAATAAATCAGGTCCCACAGGTGTTATATCGAAATACGGGGGTGTTATATCAAAGGTTTATGTTTTCTTATACAAAATTTCATCCAAAATATAAAGTTGGGGTTTTTTAACCCGTAAAACATATTTTTGAATAAAAATCGCAAATTTTTATTCAAAATTAAACCAAAACAAATTAATAGAAACAAAAATAAAGATCACAACAACAGTTTAGAAAAATGATGGAAGTTGAATGGAATGCGGCATTGATAGTTGATTATGGCTCTCACTAGGTCCTCATTCTTCTCTTTCTGCCTTCTCTTCTTCACTTTCAGCCGGTCCTTGCGTATTCATGGCTCGGCCAAGGGCTAGTTTTCAGTCGTCGCCAACTCTTAATCCACATCCAGATAGTCTAGAAACCACGTTCCTTCTTCGGTTTCGCCCTTGGTCTGCAACCGGTGAAAGTGGCCGATCAACTCGTCCACTTCTGGGTCTTCAACTGGCTAAAAAATGAAACTTAGAACAGAAAGAGAATAAAATGCTTACCTCCTCTTTGCCTATCATAAAACTAGCCTTCTTGAAACAGTTTCTAACGGTCGCCGGCTTTACAGATTCTCAGGCGCTTTTGAGAAATCGCAGCGCGTGCAAGATTAGGGCTGAACTTCTTTTCTTTTTTCAACTTAGCGATACGATCTCGTAGCAATAACTTGCGATAATGGACTTTATTAAGAGAGAAGAGAAAGACTTACTTGTGATTCTGCGGTGGAGTTCGGCGGAAAGAACTTGACCATGATGTTTTTCAGAGCGAATCGGGTGACTAGGGCAATTGTCCAACAGTATTTTTCGTCCTTGTGCGTCGAGTTTTTTTCAAGAATTCAGCCAATTTTCGAAAAGAAAAGCTGAAAAAATAGAGTTTCAAACTATCAACAAAAAAACTAAATTTCGAAATCTCCAAACAATCGAAATTCACATAAATAACAAAACAAATTCGAAACTTTCGAAGGGGTGTTACATCGATGGGATGTTATATCGAGAGTTGACTGTAAGGTCATTTTGACAATGTTGAATAATTTTGGAAAATTGGCCTAGAAGTAGTACTCTCTTTAAGTTTTGAAGAAAAATCCTAATTTTACCTTTATTGAATGTATAGCTTTCAATGGATCACACATAATACCATCTGATTTATAATCCTTGCGTGAAAATAATTTCATGTCACCTACATTTATTTCTTTATTTTTAAATTATTTAAAACAGTAACCTTCGTCACAAAACATTTCCCAAACTCCCTCATCGGTACTTGCTTTAGCATACTTAAGCTGCTCTTCCGTAGTTTCGAGAATGTCCGTCAATAAAGAGTTTGCTTCTCCAGCTGCCAGATGATTAACAATCGGTGCTCGTTGTTGTTGAGATACAGCCTAAAATATATTATTTCAATTAAGTTTTTATATAGAGTTGAGGTTTTGATGTGAATCGCGACTCAGCGCATGAAGGCTTCGATCTTCGGTAGATGTTAGATAATCGCTCTGATAAGTTTAACAACTTGAATTGATAGGTGGTTGTACCTGAGTATTATCCAAATAAGAGAGGGCCCTCTAAAGCGTAATTCAGTCACAATAAATACGTAAACCATAAAAGGGTAAGCGAAAATCAAGAAGCTTGAGAAGAAAACCAGAAGTCGACCATCCAGGACGTCTGAGAGAAGCGTAAATGAGAGGCTTTATGCTTCTCTTGGACCTTTGCCTGTCATGGCTTTGATGGAGCACTATTTCTTGCTGGATCTGTTCCACATCTTTCGTTGAGTCGTCATTGCTAGCAAGCATTGATTGTTTCGCATTTAACCGCGAGAACTTGTGACAATTCGCATGGTGAAGTCGTATCGAAAGCGTTAAGTCTTAGAACATAACAATAAATATACAAATAAACAATTAAGTACCAATTAACAATCTCAATAATTAAAAAAGAACCTCACGAAAAGTCTGCACCGTTTCTTGATCAACGTCAAGTTCTCCTTGAGCGACAATCGCATTTAATTCATCATCACTCATTTCACGAGTCTGAAATAAATGATTTCTATATTATAGTCTGTCTCATGACGATATCCAAATCTCTTTGCGCACATTTGGTCGAGTGGCAAGGGCGCCAGATTACATTCCGTGGACGCCGTTCTAATCCACCTGACGGCGATTTCTTTTTACTCATCCAAATCGGCTAAAAATTTTTGTCTAGGGGTATTTTTAGGCAAAAAACACGAATCTGATATTTTTGCATAAATTTTTTGTAAAAAATTGAAAAACTAATTTTTGGCTAGATTTTACAAAATTTGCATAAATTTAATCGAAAATTAATTTTCAATTTTTTGCAAAAAATAATATCAAATTCGTGTTTTTCGCCTAAAAATATCCATAGGCAAAATTTTTTCCAACTTGGATGAGTAAAAGAAGTGGATTCGAACTCGCGCCAGTGTATTGGTAATCTGGCGCCTTGCTACTCGACCAAATGCGCCCAGAGATTTGGAATCTCGCTATGAAACAGACTATACATGGCAAAAAAGAGGATTTTTGACGAAATTTTTCAAGGGTTATTTTTATGCCAGAAATCAATTGCGCACATCGAAAAACCTTAAATCGCGCTCATCGACCAGCCCATGAAATAGACAATTTTCGTAGTTTCGGGGAGGGGGGGGGGTAGAATTTATACCTGAAAACTGGATATTTCATGGTCTGGGGGACGTTTTTAAGGTTTTTCGATGCGCGCGATTGATTTCTCGCATAAAGTACCCCTTATGGGGTCATTTTACTTAAAAAATGCAAACATCCACTTTTTTGCCTCACCCTGTACATGTTATACTTAAAGGATCATTGAACTTTTGAACGGACCTCGAGCACTTATGTTTAAAAGAAAGAGGAATTTTTACTGATCATTTTTTGTTTTTACGGCACCCCTTGAAAATTTAATCCCTTCAAGTTAATTGCATTTGAAATTTTGTTCAAAATTTTCAAACGTGATTGTGTATCGAAGCGAAAGGGATTGACCCCACTCGTGTTTATTCCTTGGGTCAATAAAAGTCTATTTATTGAAACGATTTGTCAAATATTATAAACAAACAATCTTTGCCATCTTTTTATAGCTCTATGAGACGAATAAAATGACACCAAATTATCCCATTTGAACATTGTTTTGGGTTATTGAAACGAAAATTCTGATTCATGTTTCGTTTCAATGACTCAAAACAATGTTCAATTTGGATAATTTTAGTGTCATTTTATTCGTCTCATAGAGCTATAAAAAGATGATGAAGGTTGTTTGTTTATAATATTTAACAAATCATTCCAATAAACAGACTTTTATTGATCCAAGCAACAACCACGATTAGGGTCAATCCCATTTGCTTCAATACACAATCATGTTTGAAAATTTTGAACAAAATTTCAAACGCAATTATCTCGAAAGGGTTAAATTTTCAAGGGATGCTGTAAAAACAAAAAATGATCAGTAAAATTTCCTTTTTCTTTTAAAAATAAATTCCCGAGATTCGTTCAAAAGTTCAGTGGTCCTTTAATGTCACGTATCTCTTAAATTTTACATAGTGTTGCCCAATGTATTGAAGAACGTCGTGCAAACTTTCTAGGTTATTTTTGAGGTCGTCATAATATTGATTCATTTGTTCAATTGTATGTATCTCAACCGGTTCAGGAGCTTGTTCTTCGTTTATGCTGCCGACAAATGTTTCGATAAAGGCATTTAATTCATTGGTTTGTTCTTTCATGCTCAGGTGCATCCTAGAGAGCTTAATCGGATCGATCTGGCCATTTTGAATTGGAGACGAGTAGTTAGGCTGAAAATTTTAGTATTATTTTTTGTTGTAGATAAATAAGAAGCAGCTGTATAGAGAGAATTTTAGTTTGGGGACATTTTAGAAAAACGTAATTTTGAATATAAAGTTTCAAAAAAATCTCATTTTTTAAAGAACGAGAGTCAAACAAATTTGTGCTCCAAAATTTTTTTTCCTGAAAATTTGAAGTGTTTATGTAGATTTGACTATATCTTGACTCGCTTTCGTTCCTTGTAAAAAAGCAACAATCTAACGTTATAAAAAATTTTAAATAAAGTTTGTGTATTGAAACGAAAACTTGCCTTCAATCAAGCACTATAAAATTCTATCATTGACTGAAGTCGTCTAAAATCGAACGCTCACTCAGGTTTTGCTTCAATTTCAGTCGATTTTAGTTAATCGAGTAAAATTTTGAATTTTATAAGTTTGATGAGAGCAAGTTTTCGTTTCAATACACAAACTTTTTTTGATTTTTTATAATGTTTGACTTTTGATTTTTTGACGAGGAACGAAAGTGAATCAAGGTATAGTCCAATCTACAAAAAATACTCAAAATTTTCTTAATTTTCAGAAAAAACTCAAATTTTTGGAGACAAATTTTGTTGACCCTCGTCCTTTAATGGGAGTGCAAATTAAGGCCCTTTCTTCAACAAAAAAAGTTTTTTCGAAAAATGATCTACAAGGGGTAAAAATAGGGTGACAAATCCATTGCACACATTCCTGTCGCGTGAAAATGCTCCCTTTACCTTGTTTTCGCGAAAATAGCACTACTTCACGTTTGCTTAAAATTTGATTAATTCCAAGCGTCAAAAAGTTTTACAAAACATCTCTATTAGAGGTAATTTCATGCGAAAACAAGGTGAAGAAAGCATTTTCACGTGACGGGGGTGTGCGCAATCGATTTTTCACCCTATTTTTACCCTTAGAAGGTCATTTTTCAAAAAAAAATTTTTGAGAAAGAGCCCTAATTTGCACCCCCTTAAAGTGAAGTTGAGCGGGATGGAGGAACCCCGTCCGTTTCCCCTTTGATAAGAAAATAATTAGGAGACGTGTCGATTGGTCAAAATTATTTGCGTCATCCGACATTTTTGTCAATTTTCGATTGCGTCAACAGACATTTGCGTCAATTTTTGATTGCGTCAATTTTTGATTGCATTGACAGACATTTGTATCAAACGTCAAATTATTTAACACAGAACAACAATTGACCCAACAAATAATTTTTACACATGCATAATAAGAGCGGTCTTTCCCGATTTTTTAGAAAAGGTAGTAACGATACTACCTTGACACCCAATGACGCAAATGACTGTTGACGCAAATGTCGGATGAGACAAATGTCTGTTGACGCAATCGAAAATTGACGCAAACAAAAATTGACTCAAATGTCGGATGCAGAGCATATCCGTACAGTAGTGTACGGTACGGATTGTACGAATTTTATTAAAGATTTTTGAAAATTCGTACATACGATGCACGGTTTTTTGAAAATTCGTACATTTTAGAGATTATGGTTTACGGATTTACTAATAAATTGCAAGAACGTTTCTTATTTTTGTAATCTTCAAGTTTATTCATTCTCTGTATTTTAAATTTTCGAATTAAAAAATTTATAATTTATAAAAATCTGCAAAAATGAAAATCTTTTGAGGAAATTTTAAGTATAGTCCTTTTTTCGTCAAAGATTTTTTCCGTTATAAAATTTTCCGATTGAATCAGGAATTAAAAGAAGAATTGTTTATTGAAACGAAAATTTAAATTCTTTGAAAGAATTTTTAAATAATTTGTTTTATCGGTGCTACCAATTGTTTCAATAAACACGACTTTATTGAAAATCAGGCAGCGCTAACCGTCAGAATTTAAAAATTTTATTAAAAGAATTTAACTTTTTTTCGTTTCAATAAACAATTCTTTGTTTAATCCCTGATTCGATCGGAAAAATTTTATAACGAAAAAAATCTTTGACGAAAAAAGGACTATATGCGGTCGGTTGCATGGTGTATTAATTTTTCGGCTTTTTTAATCCTTTTTCGCATATCATCATAACTTCTATTTTTAAGGAGCTTGGAACAAAGACAGTACTAAAACTTAACGCCATCACCGTCTTATTACTGAAATGATTGCTGTCGATCTAGCACCACTTCCTGTTGTACAAAAGCGCGGATTCAGACGAATTATACAATTTTTGGCACCGGACTATAATTTAAAAAGCACCAATTTTATGGAGATGATGAATTGAATGCCACTTTTGAAGCAGTCAAGAAACGAGTTAAAGAATGCATATTTCGGGTTAATTTTTTTCGTTTACAACGGGCGCTTGGTCCTGTGAAAACCGCTCTGTGCTGAGTTAAAAAACCTGGTTTTTTTAACTTTTTAATAAATTATTGAAGTTTACTTATCTAGAATATCTATAAGTGTTTTGTCTTTACACACACGTTTGTCTTTAAACTTTTCAAATTGTTACATTTTAAAAAATGTTACATAAAATTAGGAGATTAAATTACAAATTTTTATAAATCTACTATATATGGTTTTTGGAAATCCAACTGTACTGAGTACGATGGACGGATTTTTGAAAATCCGTACATTGTACGGAGTACGGATTCTTGAAAATCCGTACAGTGTACGATGTACTGTGTACGGATTGTTTAACCTGTACGGATAAACTCTGGTCGGATGACGCAAATATCTGTTGACGCAATCAAAAATTGACGCAAGTGTCGGATGACGCAATTGACCTTTGACGCAATCAAAAATTAACGTAAATAATTTTAACGCAATCGACAGGTCTGTATAATTAAGAGGATACAAATCTTACGCGTTTAGTTGGAACATTTCCAGTGCTAAAAAGACTGCCCATATTTTCAACACACTTTCTAAACTAAAGGTTATATAATTTATAAAATTTGAATCGAATAAATAACTTTCGAAAAGCGATTAAAACATTATAGAAAATAAATGATTATTATTTATTAAATCTAAATTACAATCTTTCTCATAAATTTCATGCATAAAAAAGACACAATCATCATCAAAATTTCATTCAATCAGCTAATTTTTAACATCAGGGGTCTAGTGTTGTACTTGATTAGTGACAAGTGAAAAGTGTCAAGTGACTAATGACAAGTGAGCAAAAATGAATGAAAAAGTTGACAAATGGGCACTTGACACAAAAAAACCGCGCTTTTGCCATTTTTCGAATTTTTCATGGAAGACAACTTTCTGGGTGATGATTCCTTGTGAGTCTGGAAATAGAGGGTACCCCCGTAAAAATTGAAAAAAATCAAAATATCAAGGGTCAACATATTTTTCTGATGCGTACAATCGATTTCCCGCATAAAAATTACCCTAGAAAGTTGTTTTCCATAAAAAAATTCGAATAATCGCAAAAGTGCGATTTCTTTTTGCACCACCTTGTAATCACTTGTCAAGTACAACAATTCACATTTTAAAAAGAATATTGAATAAAAATGGGAAAAATTGGTATACTGAGGCTTAGTTTGAAGGGAAATATCACATTTTACTTAAAACACGTTCCGCGAGAAAACCGAGCTTTGGATGTCACAAAAAATTTTTTGTCGCTGAACGAAAATTTAAGTGAATATTCTGATAGAACTCACCAAGTTATGCAACTTTAGTTTTGGGCTCCCGATCCGGCGACCTTTCCCCTTGGCGCTATGCCCCCTAAAAGTTGGTGGAAAAGGACCATTTTTGACCAAACTTGGACCGGCTCTAAGTCATTAAGTCTTTTAGCTTTTGACAAACGGTCTTTTGTATTTTGTAG
>JAQGBS010003509.1:0-11430 GCA_034698545.1 Acrobeloides obliquus
GTAATCATTTGGGGGGGGGGGGGGGTAAACCACAAAAAAGTTGATTACATAATATCTGGATGACCCCCAACCTGTTGATTTTGATATCGATTTTAATTATTTTTGTATACTTTCATAAATAAGTTTACTAACTTAGAATCTTCATTTTTTTATTTACAATTATGTATATTTCGAGCAAAATCACGCATGAACAAAGAGTTGACGGTCCCCCCTCTCCATCTCGCCGCCTTGAGGAAAAACCCATAAGGTCATCGCCAAAAAAATTCATAAGATCATCGACCACACGCTGGACAAGGGGGTCTGGGAATTTTTTAGAAAAAGATTTTAAACTCAAGTTTTTAGAACAAAAACATTAAAAAAATAGCTACCCAGAAACTCCAAAATTAACCCCTTTTGAGTTTCTACCCCGAGTTCTTTTCTAATAATTTATGTCCAAATTGGGTGATTTTTTGTACTCCGGTGTTTTTGGTCACGGAGAAGACGAATACAAGGGAAATTTTAAATTTTGGTCTCTATAAGATGCTCTTCTGGTGGAGCATCTACAGAAAATTAGAGCATTTTTATCCAATCAATAAAAATTAAATTTCGAATTTGAGCAAAAATTCTAAAAAATTAGCCCTTTTTGTACCTTTGATCTAAAAACTCGATCTTTTTCAATAAAAATTTTTCCGCCAAAAAAAACTCCCAGATCTCCCCTATCCAATGTGTGGTCGACCATCAAAATCGGATTTATGGTTGTGGAGATATGAATTTTTAGAAGTTGCTATTTTCATCTTGAGCGCCCTGTATTTTATCGATTAACAGCAAACCATCATCAACAAAAAATGCTGTATTTAGTCCAAACATAAAATTTCTTCAAGATCAAAACAAATTAGCATTCATTTACATCACGATGGACATTGGAAATTGATTGAAAAATCTGGTTTTTCATTGAAACTTTTCGATTTTGTATAAATACTTGGAGCAAATTCTCTTGATTGCTCTACTTAATGTTGACTAAACTCGGCAAAAAAAATTTTATTTTCTCCCGAAAATTACTCATTTAGGGGTAATTTTATGCGAAAAATCGATTGCGCGCACTCCCGAAACCTGAAAACCGCAGAAAAATGGTGAAAATTCGATTTTCTCGAGAATTGAACAAATATCCCCCATGCATTCCTGCGTGGTCGTTTTTGGCGGGAAAGCCGTTTTTCTGAAATTTTCAGGTTGCGGGAGTGCGCGCAATCGATTTCTCGCATAAAATTACCCCTAAATGGGTAATTTCCGGAAGAAAATAAAAATTTTTTGCCGAGTTTAGTCAACGTTAAGTGGCAGCAACTAGGGAAACTTGTTTCAAATACTTTTCAATCATAGGTCGGCAAGGTGGGGACCCCCGATGCGGTGGTCCTCCTACCTAAGATTTGTAAAAAAGGACCTTTTTTTAGCTGACACCCAATTTTATGGATCACCTCATGTTCGGCGGGATCCATGCGGTGGTCCTCCCCTCAATTTTGGGTCTATGCGTGCGTCGGTCAGGGGGAAGACTCCCTTCCCCTTGCCGATCTATGTTTTCAATACTTAATTTTTCTTTAAGATGTTATTTAAAGTAGAATTTTCACTTATTTTACTTTCTTATACATATGCTGAGAATTTGCTGAAGAAAATTCAAGTCAATTGTTGTGCGGATGCCGCGCACGTCTTTATATTTTGGGATTGTAATTCACCGAAAAGATGTTTTCGTGAAAAATTTTTTATTGGAAAATATGAAGAGAAAGAAAAATGCCCAACAGTGATGCTACTTTCTAAAGAAGATTTTGCTGGCCAGCACGATCTTATTGGAAACATTTTTGACATCGTCACTTATACATCAAGCAAGGGGTCACGCAGAATTCTTAAAACTTTCACTTTTGCAATTGGTACTCAAGAATATGATCTCGGGAATAATTGCACACTTTGGACATTTGTTGAAGGTGACTTTTTAGCATATTAATCAGTCAGGCTGCGTTCAAGCATATCAAAAAGTTGTCGAAAAAGTCTAACTTTGCCTGATTTTTAATAAAATCGAGTTTATTGAAACGATTGGTCATGAAGCGTAAAATTTTAATAGTCGAAAAGCATTAAATTTGTTGTCTGATTTTATGCTTTATGACCAATCGTTTTAATAAACACGATTTTATTGAAAATCAGGCAACATTAGACTTTTTTGACTTGCTTGAACGCATGCCTCACATATTTTAGCAACTGGTGGGCCAATAATAAATGTGTTTAACAAATGCCCTTTTGATATTTGGCCTGGAGTCCAAGGAGAGCCTTTGGTTGCAGGAGGGGGTTTTCATTTGCCACCATTTCAAACAAGAAGTTTACAAGTTCCAGATAGATGGAAGAATGGAAAAATTTGGGCTCGAAGAAATTGTGATTCAAATATGATCTGCGAGAGTGGGACTTGTGGAGTAAGTACAGGGAGTCTCAAAAAAGTGGAATTTTCGTGATTTTTTTTATGAATTTTGAACCCGAAAATTTTTTCTAAAAATGATCCCTATAGGGGTAATTTGATTCGATGAATCGATTGCACTCACTCCCGAAGTGTGAAAACGCTTCTTTGACCCTGATTCAGCCTAATGACGGTCAAAATCCGATTTTCATTCCATTTTCGCTTTAAGGCACTACCCTGAACCAGAGTCAAGGAAGCGATCTCACACTTTGGGAGTGCGTGCAATCGATTCCCGGCATCAAATACCCCTATAGAGGTCATTTTTTTAAAATTTCGGGTCCAAAATTCATGAAAAGCCACGAAAATTCCACTTTTTTGAGACACCCTGTAAAAATCCTTCGCAAACTCCTAGTAATATTTAAGATTAATAGGGGATTGTAAAAGAACTTTTTGAAAATTCAAT
Source organism: Acrobeloides obliquus (assembly GCA_034698545.1). Classification (NCBI taxonomy): domain Eukaryota; kingdom Metazoa; phylum Nematoda; class Chromadorea; order Rhabditida; family Cephalobidae; genus Acrobeloides; species Acrobeloides obliquus. Next base: position 2,874 of record JAQGBS010003509.1, read on the forward strand.
AATTTGACGGTTTAACCTAAACTCGAAAATTATGCGAATTTGCAAACGTAATTTATGGATAGCCCCTTGAATGTAATGGCTCTGCTGGAGAACCACCAGTTAGTTTAGTAGAATTTTCACTTCTCCATGAAGATAAACATGATTTGTACTATGTTAGCCTACTAGATGGATATAACCTTCCCGTTTTTATTGAACCAGTTCCCGGCACTTATAATAAAAGTGGAGGTATTTTATTCATTGATAGGGGTGAAAAAGCCGGCTCTCCCTGGGCCGACCGAGCAGAGATCAAAGGGGTATTAAAAATCGGGGCCGGACCTCGGCCCTTGCCTGGTTTGGGACAGCCCTTGCCCGGTTTGGGCCAGCCCTTACCCATTGTTTCCCACAGTGCCGAACCCAGGATTTTTCATGGGGGGATACATGACCCCTTAAAAAAATTTTCATTGTTTTTAAACATAAAGGGGACCCTTTGGAATTTTAAAACTTTTTTGGGTTTTGCAGATGTACATGTACCTCTTGTACCCCTTTCCCCCCCCCCCGGGTACAACCCTGATTTCCCACCCCTTGTCACCAATAAAAAATACAGAAAGTACTCATTTCTAGGTGAAAACGATTGCGTTCGAGCTGGCGGATGTTTTGAAGATGTATTGCTAACAGCTCTAGAAGAACTAAAAGTCTACAAAAATGGAAATGTTGCGTCTGTAAAATCAGCATGCTTGAAATTTAATACGGATGAATATTGTTGCCGAAAAGACTTTGGCACAAAAGAACGTTGTAACCCTAGCAATTGGACAATTAATTATACTGAAATTTTTAAAAGAGGATGTCCTCATGCATTCACATATGCGTTTGATGACAAAATGAGTAAATTTACTTGTCGTGGATCAAGTGGCCGAACAAGTCCTGATTACACCGTTCAATTTTGCTAAATATTATGTGGAGAATTGTTTGTGTTTATACTGTTATTGATAAACTTTATCAAGAAATCATTTATTCGCCAAGTCTAAATAACTATTAGCGCAACGAATTTTATTTCTAGAATTATAAAGGGTATGACTTTTTGGTGTAGAATATCTCGATCCAGGCATATATATTTTTGAGTCAGAGCTCCGTCGTTTCAAGTATTTTTCATCAGTATAATGATTTTGCCAATTTTCTACTACTTGTAAATAATATTGTTGGTTGTCCTAAAACTATATAATTGAAGATAGCAAGATGTGTTATAGGACGGGATACACTCAGTGTAGTAGGCCAGGCTCCGAAAATGGGGCCAGTGGGGGCCCAACAGAGTGCCGAGCTTTTCTCTAAGAGGTTAAAAGCTAGAAGCCTAATTTCTTTTCTAAAATGTTGATGGGACCTAAATCTAATAAACCCACATCAAGGCCCTAGGGCTTTATTTGAAAATTTTTTTCTATAAGCCCAAAAATTGGCACTTTTTCAAAAAATGCATGATTTTTGGACCTCAGATTTTTCAAAAATGAACATTTTTCAAACATTAACTATAGTGCCCCTCCCCGTTATGATGGTCTAGCATATTTTTTACTTTTTCATTTTTATACTCGTTATAATTATTAACAGTTTCGAGATAATAATAATCGTCTGCACCAAGCATGTCATTAATTAACTTAATTTGGTCAACCTGGGTATTTGGTGTATCAAAATTATTATCGTTCTTTAATTTATCCTATAAATTGTTTTCTTGACTAACAAAGATAGGGATGTTACATACCAAAATAGAAAAAGTGGAAAACACCATGTCAAAACGTGGCATTTACGTGGCAAACACTTTTTAACTCAACTTTTTTAGCGTTTATGAAATTTATTCGAATAACAAGGCTTATTTTAAATAAAAAAGTTTCGAAACAGTAAATATTCGTTTTAGCCCATAGTTCATTATAAATATTTATTGAAATTATCGGCCCAAATGAATTTGATCTTTTCTTTAAAAAACGTCCAACAACGGCGCAAAAAGTTCAAAAACGTGGCAGCGTGGCAAAAGATTTCGTGGCAATGTAACATCTCTAAGCAAGGATTAAGAAAAAATAAAAAGCTTACACAAGTAATATATACATATGGATTTTTATGGTACTTTTCAAATTCAATTTTTAATTCTCTAAATGTGAGTCTTGATTTCGGATTTGTAGTCCAACCTAAATTTAAAGGACCAGTTCACTCGGAAAAACACTATGAAAAAGTTATATATATGTTACCGTTTTATCTAAAACTCAGTTTTATCTGATAAGCTTTGGCCTAAGTTTAAGCTTAAGCTTAAGCCCAAGCCTAAGCTCTCTTAAAATAAAAAGTTTTCTCCAAAAACAAATCTTACATAGCAACATTGTTTTATAAATTTCTAGCCCACAATTACTGGGCCTCTCCAATCTATTTCCTTCTATCAAATATTGATACAAAGATCCTAAGATGTTCTTTGGGTCAAATTCAAAATTTTCATATGGAAGACTAGCATATGTCAATATTTCCCAGCATGTAACACCAAACGACCATACATCAGTCGCTTCTCCATATAGACAAGTGCTATAATTTTTTAGGCATTCTATCGCGGTCCATCTAAACGGAAGTTTCTGTAAACTTCTTGATTCGTCCGCAAAAACTGCGGATAGACCAAAATCAGTCACTTCTACATGATAATTACTTTTCATCAAGACATTTCGGGTGGCTAGATCTCGGTGGACGATTTGGTGTTTTGAGAGATATTCCATTGCCTAAAGGTGTGTTATAAAAAATTATACCCTTATTCCGAGCACTATTTCCATGTTAGAAGCAAGTGGGGTCATATTGGATGTTTATAATTTCCCAAACATGAGAAGTCGGCATAGACTCTAATGGTACGAAGAGGATGGAACGATACGAATAAAACGACATAATGGAACGAAATCAAATTCAGGATTTTCGTGTCAATATTCAGGCAAATTCAAACTCGAATTGTTTTAATTCTTATAAATCAGTTTCAGACAAATCGTTTCATTCATATCGTTTTATTTAAGAGAGATGTAAGCGCGGTGAAAGGAAAATAACAAGCAAATTTGCGGAGAGTGCATAAGTTGGCTGCAATAGAGCAGTGGATTAAGCATTGACTCCAAAACGTAAAACAGAAACCAACAGTCAAGGTTCAAGACCGGATAGTCCAACAAACTTTTGCGTTTTTCACGACATTCGTATCGTTTCAAAGCTTTCGTTTCGTTTCATTCGAGTCTATACCTGAAAATCCTGCCTAAGGGCCTTACCGACGCTATTTGATAACAATAAAGTATTAATTCTCGTGGGCCAAGAAAATTTTTCTTTGCACGTAGAAACTTGTATAAAGAACCTAATGGTCTTAAAGGAGTGACTATTTGTATATTTTCTGCAAAACAAATCCCTATCAATGGTAATAAATGTTCATGTTCAAGTTGAGCCATAATTCCTGCTTCATCTAACATATCCTAAATCTGTGATTTATTTCATGACAACACTTTTATAGTCTGTTTCACGAGAAGAGCCGAAAAAGTAGGCACTCCATAGTGCAGTGGATAAGGAAGCCGATTGTCCGATCTGGCAAGTTAAGCAACATTGAGACCGGTAGATTCGATCCCACCGGGGTAAAACTTTTGGTTTTAAAAGTTTTTTTTATTCAGGGAGCAAAATTTTTTTCCCTTGAAAATAAAAAATTTGAATATCAAAGTTTTATAGTCTGTTTCACGAGAACGGGTGAAAAAAGTTGGCACTTTATACAATTTGTCACTTATGCAATAAATTACAAAAGTTCGATTCCCGCTTGGTTCATTCTTTAACTTTTTTGCCTTTGTATTATTTAAAAAAACGAAAGACTGAATTTTTTATATCTCGCCAAGATGAATAAAATGATATCAAATTTAAAAATGGTTTTGGGTTATTGAAACGAAAGCATGAATCAGAATTTTCGTTTCAATAACCCAAAACAATTTTCAAATTTGATAATTTAGATGTCATTTTATTCGTCCCGGCGAGTTATAAAAAATTCCGACTTTCATTTTTTTAAATAAAAAGGCAAAAAAAGTTAACATCAATTTGACGCAAGTGGTACTCGAACTTTTCACCATTAGTGCGTAAGTAACTAATTGCAATGCACCAGGGTCGTAGGAGCTCCGAAATTCCTGAAGAGAGGGGAGTCAGTACCAAAAATTTTGAAAATTATAAGGGTCTTCCCTATGTTTTTTCGAAAATTTTCCAAAATTTTGGGGAAAAACATTTGTCCATGGTGGCAACCAGTATGAATTGTCCTCGAGCCCTTTTGATGACTCTTCTCGTGAAATAGACTACATCGAGTGTTAACTTTTTGAAAAGCTCTCGAACATATATGAGCAGGAGGGGGTACTGTACCCCCCTCCCAATTCGTCGTATTGGGGGAAAAAATAGTGGACCAATTCGTATTTGGGGCCCAGTACCCCCCCCCCCCCCTGCTTGCCCATATATGCTTTCGAATCAACGAGCAATGCATGCTGCACCTTTTCAACACTTGGATTCATTTCTTTCTTTTTGTTAATAACTTTAACGGCAACTGGCAATTTCTTATTATTTAACTCTGTAAGTATATATTTTGCCTGAAATATGAAAATTAAATACAAGTCAAAAAATTTTTTACCGCATAAACTGCACCAAATTCTCCTTCGCCAAGTTTCTGCTTCTCGTCAATAATCAGCTCATTCATTTTGATCAGGCATAATTTACTCATGTTTGGGCCAGTTCGTATCATGCTCCTGCTAGGAACCACATCCATTGGTATAAAATTTTCCTGCCGTTTGGGTATTTTGCGCTGCCGACAAAAAATCCAAAGAATCATAGATATCACAATTACAACGATAGTAATCAAGACAATAGATATTATCCATTTATTATTTACTGGGCGACTCGGTATTTTTGAAGAAAACTATAATATTTTTTTGGGCCTAAATAGATTGCGCACCGGCTTAGTTCGCATGGGCCTCAGCACCCACGAAATCCAAAATTCAGTCCCCTTAGGTTTTGGCCACGTGAAGCCGAGGCTCACAGCCCATTATGTGCAGAATCCGTGATCTCAAAAAAGAAGGTGAGCAAGTTATTTAGGCCCACTCTAAACTAAAGTTGGATGACCGACATATACACAAACGTTGATTTTACTATAAAAAATCCTTTTTTTATAAGAAATCAGTGCGACGGCGTAGCGAAATCCCGAAAAAGTGTTATCAAGAGTCAAAATTTAAAAAATGTTACCAATGGTTCAGCTCGCCGAGCGCTTCAAAACGAGTACCATATCATGAAGTTTTGTACTTTTTACCCATGGCCGAGTGGCTAAAGTGACAGATTTGCAGTTTATATGTCGCGGGTTCGAATCCCGGCCAAAATTAAAGTTGTCCAAATTCCATGAAAATTTTTGCATACCCATATTTTGGCCTCTAAAGCATTTTGCTATCATAAATACTTGCTGGAGTTGTATAGTAATAATGATTTTAACTTTGTTAAAACCTACCTTACTAACAGCTTCAGCAAGTATTTTTTGGCTAAAAAATGATAGCAAAGTGCTTTAGAGGTTAAAATATGGATTTGCAAAAATTTTCAGGGAATTTGGACAACTTTAACTTTGAAGTGGATTCGAACCCGCGACCTATAAACTGCAAGTCTGTTACTTTAGCCACTTGGCCATGGGTTATTATTTTTGGCCCAGTCTAAAACCCTATGTTATGGTACTCGTTTTGAAGTGCTTGGCGAGCTGAGTCGATTGACGACATTTTTTTAAATATTGGCAACACTTTTTCAGAATTTATCTCCTAGCCCGAATCGATCAAAATTTATTTGAGCTTGGTCGCTCTGATTTCTTCCCACAAAACGCTTCCTTGATCATGATTCAGGGAATGGATTCGGTGTATTGACGCGAAAATAGAAAATATGTCTATTTTTGCTCTGAAAGCATCCATCTGGGGTAATTTTATGCGGGAAATAGATTGCGCACATTTTCTAAGCGTGAAAAAGAGAATTTTCTTCAGTTTAATCAAATTGTGTCTATGTTAGTTGCCAAACTCTAGGCTAAACAACCAAACCTCTTTCATTCCAGCCACTTTAATTTGACAAATTCCAGGCAAGATTCTATGGCATTCAATATCATCCCATTTACCAGAAATCCACTTAGGGTTTCCCACATTTGTAGTTGCCATAACACCGCAATGTTGCCCGTCTTGTTCTGGATCATTGTCTGGCTGATCGATTTGCCAGTTTGTATAATCCAAACTATCTCCATTCTCCCAACTATAATTTAAACCATGTTTTAAGCTGTACAGGCCAATATAAATAAAATCTTGTGCATAACTGGCAAAATTGTCTAAAGTTTTTAGAGCTTTATTACATAGTGTATAAAAAGCCGGAATTTGAGCAATTTTTTCATGTTTTTTCAACCCAAAAATTTGTTCAAAAATGACCCTATTAGATCTAATTTTATGCGGGGAATCGATTGCGCGAAGCTTGAAAATGCTTCCTTGACCCTGATTCAAGAAATTAGTGCATGTATTGAAACGAAAATCGAACATATACTAATTTCCTGAATCAGGGTCAAAGAAACATTTTCAAGCTTCGGAAATGTGCGCAATCGATTTCTTGCATAAAATCATCCCAGGTAGATGATTTTGAGACAGAAAACCGAACAATTTTTGATTTTCGCTTCAATATAAAATACTCATTTCCCTGAATCAGGGTCAGGGAAGCGTTTTCAAGCTTCGGGGAATGACGTAATCGATTCATCGCATAAAATTAGCCCTAAAAGGGTTATTTTTGAAAATAAATTTTCGGGTCGAAAAAACATGGAAAAATCGCCAAAATTCCGGTTTTTATACGCCCTGTAATGCGTGTCTACCTAATAAAAACTGATTTTCTTCGTCGGAATGAATGGAGGCTAATTGCCCTTTCAACTTTAAACATTCAAAGGTTACACGGGTATGATCTGCCGGACCAACGTTCTAAATTAAATTTTTACGTTATGATTTTACAACGTGGCTTACGCTTAAGCATAGAAATAGCCTTAGACGTAGGATTAGACTTAGGCTTAAGCTAGGCTTCGACTTAACCTTAGGCTTAGCTAGGCTTAGTCTAAGGCTAAGACTGTAGCTTTGTCTAGTCTTAGGGTTTTGTTCTCCGGTAGAATTTGTTCTGCTCAAAAAATACCAATTTTCAAAAACTGCCATAACATTTATGCTTCCTTGATTTGGGAAAGAAATGCGTGTATTGAAGCGAAAATAGACTAATACAATGCCAGGAAAGCATTTTCAAGGTCAAACAATGCACACAATCGGTTTCTCGCATAGAAAACCCTTCTATAGAGTTATTTTCGTAAAAATTAAAATACTTTAAAAATCGCAAAATTGCCTCTTTTTTGAGGGTATCCTTAAAGAAAATTCAAAATTTTACCCTAAAGCATTTATTTGTATCAGAATAATATTTCCATTCAAGTGTGCAGGTAGTGTTTGCACCTAGATCTTCATCGTCAACTTAAAATTCAATTTTATCAATTAACAAAGCCGACAAAGTACCATCATTTAGGATTCCAACAGTAATCCCTTCACTTGTTATTAAATTATCAGTGGATGACTTTAGCCAACATGTTCCTCCTTGATAGGTATTCCAAGAATAGGCTTTGCAAATTGGAGTATCACTACAAATTTTACAGCATTCTGACTGTGGACCATTCCGGAAGCTAAGATCATGGCCTAGTATATCCCTATTTTCATAAATTTTCGAGCAATCTGTAAGTATAGGTTGTCAAAAAATGGATTTTTGCGCGATTTTTTCAAAAATTTTCAAGTTTTTTTTTAAATTTTCACCAAGATAACCTTTTATGAGAATTAATTGCTCGCTTTAACAAACCTTGAAAACGCAACTCTGACCCTAATTCAGGGAAGAGGTGCGTGTATTGTAGCGTAAATAGGATAACATAAGGTGAGGGAAGCGTTTTCAAGGTCCGGCAATGCACGCAATCGATTTCTCGCATAGAAAAGTTTGTGTATTACAACGAAAACATGAACAATTTCAAACGCAATTATCTCAAAAACTACAACGATTCAGAACACGCCGTAAAAATAAAAAGTGCACCATTTTTCATGAATTTTCCGAATATATAATTTTTACATAGTCTTTTTGTCCGAGTGGACTGGTCGTTCAATATTTTAAAATAATAGTTAAAATTAACACTTACATGCCGCTTCGGATGGTCTTTTACAAATTAAAAAGATCAGTAAAAAACTAAATCGCATTAATTTGAGAAACGAGGACGTATGGAATATTGTTTGTCAAAACAAAAACATCATTGTTGGCCGTTGGAATATCTACGTTTTTAACTTAACCTTCAATGAAAAGATCTTATCTAATTTGAATATAAACGTGCTTTATTTAGTCCACGAAGAAATAAATATTTCTTCACATTTTCAAATCAATAAAAAATTTCTCTCGTTGTAAAAGTGCTAATAGACAAGAATTTGATAAAATGATTTAAAGGACTAGTCCAGTAATTTACAACCATATGAAAAAAATGATATATTCGGAAAGATCATGAAAAATGGAGCAT
>JAQGBS010003510.1:0-11429 GCA_034698545.1 Acrobeloides obliquus
GAACAAATTCTCGATGTGTACGTTTTGCTAGATGAGGTTGTGAAAATGGATTTATAAGCTTTTTGATGGCAACGTCATGTTTTGTGATTTTGTCACGGGCTTTTCTTAAAAAAAGAAAATCATTGTATAGGTCATAGACTAGGGAAAGTGATAAAAAAGGGTGGGCGTCTTTTGTGCTCTCATATATGCGTATCTGACATTTGCTAGTTGTATTTTAGCTGAGTTGTGTTTTGGGTGAGATCTCGTTTAGCCAAGTTGTGTTTTGGATGAGTTGTATTTTGGCCGAGCTGATTTTAAGCGAGATGCAGGGTCGGAGGTAGTAGGGTCGGTTAAGGGGCCCTCTCCCTCCCAAAAGGCCGATTTTTCCCAAAAACATAAGGGGGACCCTTATTGTAGGGTTTTTTAAATTTTGGCCCACTAGGAAGGGGGAGCATCCCCTCTACCCTCTTGCCTATGCCACTGGGGGCTGGATGGAAGTCTTGCATCCCCCAGTAAAAATAGTTTTAGAACAAACCGTTTTAATCGCCGCGACCACTTCTTTACGCGCACGTAAAAATAGTATTCAACGTACGCAGACGAAGACTTCTATATTCATTACGTAGACTAGGAGGATCATACGTGTACAGTAAGGGGAGGGGGTAAATGACCCCACCTGAATGGAGAATGGCCGAAGGGAGTTGGATAGATGAATGGCTGAAAAACACTTGATAATTGATTTTTTTGAAAATTTTAAGATTTTTTGAAAAATTCGTCATTTTTTAGTGATTTAAAAAAAATTTTAAATACCTTGGTCCCCCTATGATTTTTTTTGAATTTTTTGGTCATGATGGATGGATAAATGGCAAAATTTGGACCGATGGATGATTAATGGAAGGAGGGAGTAATTTACCCTCCCCCTATACATGTATGAAGACCAGGGCTGTTGCGGAACAAAACCGGAACTAGAGTTCGCAAATACGTCATGTCAACATTAAGTCAACAGATTAACAGATTGTCAATTACGTTGGCGTATTGATAGAACCCACAATTGATCTGTTGACGTTACGTCAATGTGCACGTTGACGTAAATTGACGTAATCAACTAAACAAGTTTTTGCTCTTTGATAAGTTCGACACAACAAAGAAATTCATTAAAAAAATTTTTGGTGTTGACTTTTGAAAATTTAGTATACTTTGTTGACTTTTGCCGAACTTATCAAAGAGAAAAAACTTAGTAAAATGAAGTTGATTTAAATTTCGATCGTACGTCAACGTATTGACGTACCTCGTCTGTCAATCCAATTGACGTACAAATCTGTCATTACGTTGACGCATTTGCGACCCCTAGACGGAACAGACCCAAAAAGTATGTTCCCGAATAGCTGCCAGCATAATTATTTTTTTAAACGATGTAAAAATGCTTTTCGGGACCGGAACTGCACTAGGGCTACATAAGCTCTTCAGCTAGAAAAAAGATATCTTCAAAAAACCTCAAAAGTTCCGGTCAAATACCACCACGCAGGAATACTGACCGAAACTTTGAGTTTCTTGAAGATATCTTTTTATCTAACTGAAAAACTTATGTAGCCCTAGTGGAGTTCCAGTCCTGAAATGCATTTTTACATCGTTTAAAAAAATAATTATGATGCTAGCTATTCGGGAACATACTTTTTGGGCCTGTTCCGATTTTGTTTCGCGACAGCCCTGATGAGGACGACTATAGTGTACTAATACAACGGAAGCGATGCTGAAGGTCGAGCGCTGTAGGCAATTACCGGCACGCGAGGCCGAAGACCGAGCCCGAGAGCCGTAAGCGCTCGGCCTCCAGGTATTATTTTAAAAATTCTTACATAACAACTCCATAAGTTCCACTCCCAATCAACCCTTTCGGATGCGGAATATATCTCGTAGGAAGCCGAAAAGTTATCCCATTCAGATTATAATCTTTGTAATTTTGCCTAGACATTGGCATATACAAGTAATTTTTGAAATTGTAAATAACAAAAATGAACAAATTGTCGTCAAGAGAAGGATGTTTTACTAGATAAAAAGCTTTTCTCACAATGAAGTCATTCGAGTGATAAGGCCAAAAAATCAAAATGGGTATTTATCAATAAATTTTTTCATTTATAGTTCTATGATGCATATAACAGGACGATTTATTTGTCAAGATCTTAATCGATTTTTTACAATGAATAAGCATAAAAAGAATTTATTTTCGAACAATTTACGCTTTATAATAAAAAAATAGAAATTTTCATAAACTTGATATAAACAACGATGATAAATAAAAGAATTATTTCTATGGAATTTTGAAATTTGCAAGTTCATTATTTTTTCGAATGAACTTTGCTCTTCCGATGTAGTAGATTAGTGTTCATGAAAAATTTGACGTCGTCGATGAAGCCTCTTTGTGGACGATGAGGTGAGCAAGAAGTTGAGTGGTTATGAGAATGATGGTGGGGGCGATTAGTACATTGGATATTCTGAAAAAATTATTTTTAGTTGCTTAAAACTCAAAAAGTTGAAAACAAAATACTTATTATGCGATTGGGAGCTGTGTGACAAAGGATCTGGAGGATGGGGATCATAGGTCGGCAAGGTGGGGGAGGCGACTCTCGATGAGGTGGTCCCATACATGCATAAGGTTGCTCTGATGCGCTATGAATCTGAGCCCTCCCCCCAAAAATCTGGTTTAAAATTATGAAAAATCTAACAAAAAGCTATAAATTTAGCGATAAAAATGGTATTTTGAGCAAATTTATATAATTTCATAGAGTATATGTAAAGATTCATAGCGCATCAAGTGGGTTTTACCCGCCTGATGCGCTATGAATCTTTAAATTTCCGGTCAATGCGCGAAACATGGCTTAGGAGTCTCCCTCCCCTTGTGCATGTATGGGTGACCCCACCATTTTTCATTTTGCCAAAAATGCGATTTTTGATCAAAAATTTTCATTTTTTCTAAGAAATTTCATATTGGAGTATGATACCCCGGGTGGCCCTGATCTTGATTTTGCCCAAAAATTCGATTTTTAGCCAAAAATGTCATTTTTGCCGACCCTCTGGCGATTTTTGACCAAAACTACCAGGGGTCTGGGACCAGCGGGGGAACTAGTTAGTCCACTGGAGCAAAGAAGACTAATTTAATTTCTTGACCCTTTAGAGGACCTATCAACTCTATAGATGCACCATGGAGTGTGATAGGGGAGATTATTTTTGACCTTAGGTTTTAAAGTATTACCTCGCAAGAAGAATTCTGCATACACAAGCTAAGCATAAATGTGAGCTAGAACACTCAATAACTTTTGTTGTTCTGAGTTTGCATACTCGTTATCTTCTTTTTATACGATCTTTGAAAGTTTGACAAATGACCTGTTTGCGGTAAAATCAGGTCTCTTCATGAGAAATTGTGCGTGACATGATATATTATTTTTGATCTCTCTCCGGGCAACTCTTTCTTTTGTTCGCCATTTAAACTTTCCTTGCTCTTCATACGTCAAAGTCTTGCTCTTTTTAGAGAATGAACTTGGTAAATTTATTCGATGTCTCGAATAAGATGAGTAATAAACTATCCTAAGTGCAAAGTGTAAGAGAGTATTAGAATGATATCAAGTCCAACGTTGCAAGAAGAAAATATTTATGTGTAACGTGAATTGACGAATAAAGACCAAAGTTAATAAATTTCAAAACAAGGTGATATTTGTCAAAGAAAGTAGGCTCAACATGAGGGGGCCAGTTCAAACAGTAAGATCTCCAAACAAATGGCGTCATTCATAGAAAGTTCAGGGCCATTCATAGAATTTTAACATTTTCTCTTGAGAGACAAAGATTTTCTTCCTACTTTCAAATTTTCCCTTTAATACAAAACACTCATTTCCCTGAATCAGGGTCAAGGAAACATTTTCAAGTTACCCCCAGAAATATGGTTTTGAGGGAAAAATTTTTTAATTTTTCGATTTTCGCTTCAATTCATATATCTATTTCCCTGAATCAGGGTCAAGAAAGCATTTTCACGCTTTGGGAATACGCGCAATCGATTTTTCGCATGATTTTACCCCTATATAGGCTGTTTTGGCACAAAAAAATTTCGATCGAGATTAGTCCGATTCTTACTCCTTTTAAACGAAATACAGTAGTGTCCTTCCCCTATCAATTGAAAAATTAGTGGCCCTTATGATGTTTTTTGGGTTTTTGGTTCACTAGGAGGTACTTAGCCCTGTTATCTCCTTGCCTACGCCACCCCCGCTCTGGAACGGAGACGCCCCTCCCCCATTTCGGGTAGGGACTCTGATTACGACACTGTTCTGAACCCCAAAAAATCGACATTTAGTGAGTTCTAGTAGTCAATCAAAAAAGAATTCAACCTTGGCACTCTTCTGGATTATTCAGGGTAAATGATATTGAAACGATTGATCAAATATTAAAAAATTCAACATTTTTGAGAAAATTTGCCGATTCGACCCTTTCCTGGGCATAGGCTCTAATGGAACGAAGAGAATGGAATGATACGAATGAAACGTTTTTATTGGCTTCATTCCATGATGGAATGAAGCCAATAAAAAATCGTTTTAAACCATTCATTTCATTCGTCTATGCCCTTTCCTGCAGTTAAAATTCAAAAATTCCTTCGAATTGATGTTTCTGATACTCGAAATCCCCCCCCCCCCCCCGGAGTACAAAACAGCTGATTTGGAAGATTTTTTGAAAAATCGATTTTTTCCTCTTGGTCCCCCAAGCGAAAAAATCGATTTTTCAAAAAAGTTTTCAAATCGGCTGATTTTTTGTACTCGGGATATGTCCGATATTTTATTTAATTAAAAGATTAAAGTTTAGCTACATTTTAAACATCAGATTTTGTTTCGGGTATGTCCGATATTTTATTTAATTAAAAGATTAGAATTTAGTTACATTTTAGACACCAGATTTGTATAAAAATACAAATTGTTATAAGTGCCATTGTTTCTTTTTATAATCATTCCACTATAGAGTAGATGATAGGGGTACAATCTCCTTTCCTTAAAGTGTCTTTATGCTAAGACAAAAAAGATCTCGTTCTCAACATACCCAGAACTAACCACTAATCTTATACATACATCTATTTATCTCTCTAGTGTTTCAAAATTTTCCCTTTAAACTTAAAACGAAATCAAGTACAAATTAAAACCATCGTGACTTTATGTGCAGAAGGATGACAATGCTATCCAAGCAAGCTCTTTGCTGTTTTTGTTTTGCTCGAAAATTAAGTTAAATGGGTATACTTTTGAATTTTATACGTATTTTATTGTTGGACTGAGACAAGTCTTTAGTCTTTATTGTTAGACTATTGGTCCGTAGAATTAGAACTCCGCAGAAAATTTTATAATTTTTTATCGAAGGTATTTTTTTGTAATATTAGATGAATGGTTGAAAAACACTTGATAATTGATTTTTTGAAAATTTTAAGATTTTTTGAACAAAAATATTTTTTCTTGTAATATTTTTTTGTGTACTAAGATTCGGATTCTGAATTCGGATTCTAAATCTGAATTAGGATTCCGAATCTGCATTCGGAATCCAATTCAGAATCTGAATTCAGAATCCGGATTTGGAACCGGATTCAGAAACCGAATCTGGATTCAAAATTCGGATTCAGAATCCGGATTCCAAATCCGGATTCTGAATTCGGACTTATGGATTCTGAATCCGGATTCCAAATCCGGATTATACATTCGGATTTCTGGATTCAGAATCCGGATTCAGAAAAATGTTACAAAAAAATATCTCAAAAAATATTACATCCAAAAAAATATTACAAAAAATATTTATATTACAAGAAAAAATATTTTCGTTTTTTTATTTAAAGATCGATGAATAAACAAGCAATCTCTCAACATACATGAGCAGCACCCCAGGTAAAATTTTCCAAAAAACCCACAACCCTCATTTAGTCCACCTCCCAATGGGGTCAAAAAGTTGGCGACAAAAAAAAGATTGATAAATTTAAAAAATATTCTTTTAAAAAAAATAAATATGCTGCTCCAAGCAGCCTACTTTTGGACTATTTCCTCAGTTTGTCGCCCTTCCGACCCACATTCTACGCCCCCCCCCCATCACAACCCTCTCTCCACAACCCCCCCCCCACCCCCCAACCCCGACTCACAACCCCCCAGGTGAAAAACCTGGGATCTGCCCATGTATGTCAATAAACCTTTATCGCTCTCAAAAATGTTTATCAAATTTAGAAAAGGGACACCCAATGGAGTAGGGGCATGCTATGTTGAGATAGTGCAGAGTTATTTTGGTTACGGTTATTGGGTTTCGGTTATGGTTACGGTTATAACCATAACCAAAACTGAAACTATAACCGTAACCAAAACCGTAACCAAAACCATAACCGAAACCAAAAAATTTTTTAAAAATTCAAATTTTTCAAAAAATTTTTTGGTTTTGGTTTCGGTTTCGGTTTCAATTTTGGTTTTGGTTTCGGTTTCAATTTTGGTTTCGGTTATGGTTATAACCATAACCGAAAAAACCGTAACCATAACCGAAATAACCCTGAGATAGGGATACTTTTTTAACCTATAAAAATCATAAGGGAGTAGTACAGTTATGTTTTTTATTGACCTTTGCCGACTAAAACTGAAAGAAGAGCGAAATCAAGTACAAATTAAGGCCATCGTGACTTTAGGTGCAAAAATTCTTAGGATAATAATCGTGTTATCTAAATAAACTGCTTTGCTATTTTTGTTTTGTTCGAAAATTAAGTTAAAAAATGGGTATACTTTTGAATTTTGCACGTATTTTATTGTTTGGGTTGAGATAAGTCTTTAATCTATTATTGTTAGACTATTGAACCATAGAATTAGAAATCCGCAGAAAATGTTATAATTTTCTTTTATTCAAAGATCGATAAATTAGACAAGTAATCTCTCAACAAGTCTTTATCGCTCTCAAAAATGTTTTTCAAATTTAGACAAGGGGAACCCAATGGAGTAGGGAGATGCTATGTCAAGATACGGATACTTTTTTGACCCATAAAAATCATAAGAGAGTACACTTATGTTTTTTATCGGCCTTCGACGACTAAAACTGAAGGAAGGGCGAAATCAAGTACAAATTAAGACCATCGTAACTTTAGGTGAAAAATTCATAGGATGATAATCATGCTATCTAAGTTTTGCTGTTTTGTTTTATTCGAAAAGTAAGTTAAAAAATGGGCATACTTTTGAATTTTACACGTATTTTATTGTTTGGGTTGAGGCAAGTCTTTAGTCTATTATTGTTAGACTACAGAATAATAATAGACTAAAGACTTGTCTCAACCCAAACAATAAAATTCGTATAAAATTCAAAAGTATGCCCATTTTTTAACTTAATTTTCGAACAAAACAGCAAAACTTAGATAGCATGATTATCATTCTATGAATTTTTTATCTAAAGACTATTTGACCATAGAATTACTATTTGACCATAGAATTAGAACTATGCAGGAAATTAGATAATTTTCTTTTATTCAAAGATCGATGAATAGACAAGCAATCTCTCAGCAGGATTGTATCGCTCACAAAAATGTTTTCCAAATTTAGAAAAAAGGGGCACTCAGTAGAATAGAGAGATGCTATGTCGAGATACGGATACTTTTTTGACCCATAAAATCATAAGTGAGTACACTTATGTTTTTTATTTAGTCGGCTTTCGCCGACTAAAACTGAAGGAAGGGCCATTACGTTTAGGAATAAGTTAATTTTACTTTTTAGAAAAATGTTAATTCTATTATTATTTTTACTTTCCGTATCCTATGCTCAAACTATGACTAGTTTATTTTTTGATAATTCTAATGGTGCTCGAATTATTGATATGGGTAGTATTAATCAAAGTAACATTTTCTCTTTTATGCAAAATTTGCAAAACTATTTTCAAAATTTAGCTACTTATCCAGGACCACACAATACGACGTATAATATTTCTTGTGGAAACCAACTTTCATCTGATATACTTAATAGCGCCGAATGGATATTCAATGATGGTGCACCTTTGCCTAACAATGTAAAAATTCAAGAAAATAAATCGATTATGTAAGTTATATAAAAAGTCAATAGATTACAAGCAGTGG
Organism: Acrobeloides obliquus; assembly: GCA_034698545.1. Classification (NCBI taxonomy): domain Eukaryota; kingdom Metazoa; phylum Nematoda; class Chromadorea; order Rhabditida; family Cephalobidae; genus Acrobeloides; species Acrobeloides obliquus. Next base: position 8,075 of record JAQGBS010003510.1, read on the forward strand.
TGTAGCCAGAAATTTTTTGACAAAAATCTGCTCAATGGGAGGATGTCACCGTCCTCTAACTTCGTCGTAACGGGTCAAAATTAGTTACCAATAGGGGGTAACTAATTTAAAAGGTGGCACCACCCCACCCACCCGAGGTGGTACCACCCACGATCACCCCGGGTAGTACCACCCAGTGGGTGGTCGTGGGTGGTACCATAGGTTTTTATCATTATAACTCCAAGGACCCTTCAGCTATCAGAGGTCGTTTTCAGTAAAAAAAACAGTGGTGCATCGTCCGGGAATTGAACCCGGGCCTCACATGTGATAGTCATGGATACTTACCACTAAACCACCGATGCATCAGAGGCCGTTTCCAGTGACAAAACAGAGGAAGGGGGTAAAAAAATTGACCATATTTGGATTACTGTAACGGTCTTTATACATTTTGATTTTTAGCCTGTCTAATATCAACGAATCCAATAGTGGTACTTATGATTGCTGCGTTTTATCTTCTTCTTCAGCCGTAAATTACACATGCTATCGAAAAACCATAATCATCGATATAATTTCCAATTCAACTTTTTATCTCAACGTTTATAATCAACCGCAGTCAACTATTTATGCCGGTGCTTCATACTATTTAAACATTTTTGTACGAAGAAACAACCCCATAACAGGCATTGTATGTCAACTGAACAATTATTCACTGCCGTTGAATTCATTCACGCAGGTACGATAGGAAACATGTTATTTTTAGCCTGAATGCTTCAAGTTTTTAGACGGAAGCACACTTCAAATAGGGAACTATTTTTAACTCCAGAAAAAAGATGTAAATGAGAAAAGATACAAAAAATTTTAGAATGTAAATAGCCCTAATCCGGATTTCCAAGATATGTATATTGGCATGGCTACGAAGGAAAATGAAGGATTTTATTTATGCACAGGCTCTGAAAATACTAGTTGGAGATCTTGGCAATTTCAGTTGAAGGTTGCAGATTATGTGTTAGTAGCGGAAAAGAATTGTAGTGGTTTTCAAAGTGTCGATCTTATGCTATGTACATTTTTATTTGCTATGTTGTTTATTATGAAAGTCATATGAGTAATTAAAACAAAAAATACAAAGTTTGTATAAAAATAACAGGTTGGTATTTTTTACGCAGAAAAATTTTTTTTGCACAAATATTTTTTTTGCGCACAAGTATTCTTTTTTGTGCACAAGGTCTAGGCTTAGGCTTAGGACTAGGCTTAGGCTTAGGCCTAAGCTTAAGCCTAAGCCTAGGCATAGGCTAAGGCTAAGGCTAAAGCTTAGGCTTAAATTTAGGCCTAAGCTTAAGCCGAGTGCGCAAAAAAGAATACTTGTGCGCAAAAAAATATTTACGCAAAAAAATATTTTTCAAAATAACATAATTGCTACAAAAATGCCATTTTTAGTCATTTTATCTCCAAAACTTTTTTTACAAAAACTGTGTTCCCAGCTAAAATAGCTATCAGGTGAGTGACAAATGTGACATCTGCCATATTTGTCACATGATTCCCAGTCACATATGATAAATGAGACAAGTCTTGTCACATTTGTCACACGTGTCATATCGAGATGTCCGGTGTGTCGCATATTGTCACGTTGAGATGTTAGATGTGTCACGTGTGTCACATAGAGATTAGGGTATATAAAGGAACCTAAAACAACCCACTCTGTCCCTCGGAAAATCCGAGGTTAATTGTACTATATTATCAAAAATAAAGATTTTATAATAATATTAGTTTTTATTATTACAACTCTAGGGACTCCCCACCCCCAGCTACCAGAGACTGTCTTCAGCGAGAAAATAAAAAAACGACATTTTAAAAGTAAAATTGAAATCGATATTTTTCAAAATTTTCAAAATCAGAAATACGGCATAGACTCGAATGAAACGATGTCATTTCCAGATGGCATCCGGAAACGGGTTTGAATTTGCCTGAATATTGACACGAAAACTCTGAATTTGGTTTCGTTCTATTATATCAATTCATTTGTATCTTTTTATTTGATTGTTTCATTTGTATCGTTCCATTAGAGCCTATGCCAGAAAAACATCTTGGCAGCTTCAAAAAGTAAAATGTTCAATTTTACCAGGAACGGATAAGTCCCCCGCCCCCTTACATGTTAGCTTTGCCATTATTGTAAAGTAACACAAATTTAAAAAAGAATGCCAGCAAAAATAGTTAATAAAGAACCAAAAATAAGATTTCGAACATTACAAGCACTGTTATATGGATTAACTGTTGGATTCCAAGGATTTCCAGCATCGCCTTTGACCATAGTGAACTTTTTCGAATTTTTTGACGAGTCCGAAGTGCATTCATAATTGCCCAAATTGTTATCTTGAGTGCCATAAATGACCAAATTTGTGTATTCGGTAGAGACAGGGATGCCATTACCCTAAATTTGTGAAAATATGCTAACTAGCAAAACAAAATTGATAGGAAAATATCTTACATAAACTTCGGTCCTGGAATTCGTAGGCAATCCGCGTCCATCGATTGTGCAGTGAATATTTTTTCCACCACGATCAAAAATTTCAAAATAATAAGTTCTGTTCATAGCAATTTCGACGTTTGAGACCCAGCGAATATCCCTGACACGGATTTCTAAATAGATTTAAATTTTTTGGTTCTTATGCTGTCCCTTTCAAGTGGCGTAGACAATGGGTGATCCCATGTTCCTGGGGATCGCCCCTTGGCAAATTTTTTCCCAAAGTGATTCTTTAATTTTGAACAAAATTGTTTAAAAAATGTCTATTTTTTCAACTTTTCAATATAAAATAACATTTTTCACCAAAATCAATAAAAATGACTATTTTTAATTAATCTGTTTATGGCCATATGGTTTTTTTCGACCATGATTTTTTGGCACTCATAACTCAATAAACTTTAAGTCAAATTTCGGCAAATCATGCACTTTGAAGGTTTTCATATGCGATCAATCAAATGCAAGCATTCCAGAAACATGAAAATTTTTCATTGACCCTGGTTCAGGGGAAGGAATTTGTGTATTTGAGCGAAAATCAATATAATAAAAAATAAACTGTACAAGAGGGCTAAGCGGCCAAAAAAGCCAACCCTGCGGTTTTTCTATGCGATGAATCGATTGCGCGCATTCTCGAAGCCTAAAAAATTTTCTAACCCTGATTCAGGGAATACGAGGGTATGCCCTTCTGGAAAGATTGACAAATACTAATTTTTCGCAAAATTCTTTTCTCGCATCTTATAAGCTTACCGTTGATTGAAACATTTCTTCGATAGCAAACATAAGCTTCTGTTGCTTTATTATTTACAATTTGTGGTACACAACAATCATAGGTACCGCTGTTTTCAACTGTTGGATGATCAA
>JAQGBS010003511.1:0-11428 GCA_034698545.1 Acrobeloides obliquus
TTTTCCGGATGGCTTTGGTGGCATGGTTGAGAGTTGAGTAGATAAGAGTGATCTGTGGAACAAATCGAATGGTGAGGTCTGGTGATTTCGTCCGCTATTTATGTAGTCATCGGTGCTCTCGCATGAGGAAATTGCTCCGCCCACAAATCGACTAGTTGGTCAGTGACCGTTTCACGAGTGGACAAGCGAAGCGGTTTGGCTTGAGGCGACTTTCCCGCCATTTTTTACTGAAGGAGGGAAAAAAGAAAACGTCAATCAGCCAGCATCATTCGATGACCTCATTGTTGATTGGATTTTGTGGCGCCAAAAAATGAATATTTCTTGGCGCCAAAACATGAATATAGTTTGACAAAGATCCATTCAAAAATTTAAAAAATAAAAACAATAGTAGAAGATTGAAAACTAGCAAAAAATATAAAAAATAGCAAATAAAAGCATGAAAATATGTCATAAAGCACTCATGAGCATAAGTAAATGAGAGGAAATAAGTGTTCTATTAGGTTTATCCAAAAGTCTGCAACTTTTTACAGAATTTTGGATCCGAAAATTTATAATTTTGAAAAATAAATGCTTCAACCTTTTCCCTGAATTAGGGTGAGAGAAGCGTTACACACTTCGTGGATGTGTATGCATTTTTTTAAAATTTTTTCCTAAGGCGCTGATTTTTTCTATAAACGCTAGAAAATATTTGCAAAAAATTTTTATGACACACGGAGAGCGACCATCAAAAAAGGTTGACAAAAATGTTTCGGGAAGGGACCCTCTACAAATTCTGGATACGTCTATGCTTGTTTTTGATGAAATAATAAAGTTTTTGATAAAAAAATTTGCTGTTATATGAGTAAGCAACAACCCTCTCTCAACTCTTTGCACATAGCGCAAGGGGTTGAGAGGGGGGTCGTGCATAGCTCAAGGGGTTGAGAGGAGGGAGACGTGCGGCCATAAACGACACATTTCGCGAAGCGCGACCTTTTTTTTGGTCGTGCAACGACGGGGTCGTCCAATCGGATCGGATTTTCGAAGACCCACTTGTACACTTGTGGGCCCAATCATAAAAACTTGCATAAAATGAACTTTTTTCTTGACATTCAAAACTCGTCAGCGAGAAAATTTCTTCGCCAAATTTTATGAGGAACAATTTTGTAGAACATCACTTTTCCGAGAAAAATCATTTTGGGATCAAAAATTTAATTTTTTTGCCAATTCGACTCTTTCCTGCGTTCAAAATCAAAAAATTGCTTCAGATTCGTTTTCAAAAGAGTGTAACCCTTCATAGATAGCTCAAATTTTCGTGATCTTGGTCTCGTTTATTCAAAAAAGGAGAAAAAGTTACGAGAAAGATTTCTTTTTTTCATGGATCCCTATAGATAGAGAAATATATATTTATGAAAATTTGAAAATTCTGTTGTTTAATTTTTAAAAATTTAATTTGTACTTTTTTATTTTCAAATTCATATGTTTTTTTATTTTTCAATATCCCTCACATTTTTATTCTTTTTCAATAGTCCGATGAAATTTTGGCACCAAGAAAAGTGACGCTTTTTTTGGCGCCAAAAAACCAAGCCAGCAAAATGGATGCACTGCCTCTGAGCATTCCTTTAAGTGATTTGTCTGACTGTCAATGCGCGCTTTTTGTCTCCGCCCACCATAACACTTGCTTCTATAAATAGCCCTGTTCGATTGACCAAACCATCAGTGCTCATCAGCTGAACCTAGTTTAACTACTCTCTCAACTCAACAAACATGTCTGCTCGTGGTAAAGGAGGCAAAGCCAAGTCAGGTGGAAAATCCAAGACCCGTTCGTCCCGTGCCGGACTCCAATTCCCAGTTGGTCGTCTTCATCGTTTGCTTCGCAAGGGCAACTACGCCGAACGCGTTGGTGCTGGAGCTCCAGTCTACCTCGCCGCCGTGCTCGAATACCTCGCCGCTGAAGTTCTTGAGTTGGCCGGCAACGCCGCTCGTGACAACAAGAAGTCTCGTATCAACCCACGCCATCTCCAATTGGCCGTCCGCAACGACGAAGAGTTGAACAAGCTCTTATCTGGAGTTACCATCGCACAAGGTGGTGTTCTCCCCAACATCCACGCCGTCTTGCTCCCCAAGAAGACCGGCGGAGATGAAAAATAAGAAGCTGGAAAAACTATGGCTGATCGCTGCTTGTTAATTCCTTATCCCAACGGCCCTCTTTAGGGCCACATTTTTAACAAAAATCACTTGCCTTGAAATGAGTTTTTTATTTGAATTAAAAAACTTTATTATTACAGTTTTAATAAATTCTATGAAATTATATAAGAGTCATAAATCATAAGCATGAGAAATAAATCTAAATCTAATATGGATCCTATCAGGCATGCAGCCAGGATTCCTGACGGGGACAATTGTCCTGATTGCCCCCCCCCCCCTACGTCCCTGGACCCTATGATTACTTACAGTTTGAATTCTGTGCCACGGCAATTTTTTGCTAAAATTGGAGGAAATTCAAAATTTTAAAAACGAGTCATGCCATTTGTCTCAGTTCATCGAGACGGGTAGAACAATTACCATAACATTTGATTTTTCATCCGAGCCCATGGCCAGTGGCTAAAGAGACAGATATGCAGTTTATAAGCTCGGGTTAGAAGCCCGCTTCAAATTTAAAGTTGCCCAAATTCCAAGAAAATTTTTGTATACCTCTATCTTGGTCTCAAAAAATGTATTAGTTATTACTAATACTTTTTTTAATTAATCCCTGCTATTGCTAACCTTTTTTTGAAAAACATGTTTTCTCGTATTTTGATGTCAATCGTCTTCTCTCATTGTCCCTTACAACTTTTATAATAACATTCCGGGTTTAAATCAAGCGTTCCCGAGATCATCCGTGCAGACATACAAATTACACGTTGAATGAAGTAGGATTGAACATCGAATGGAACATGCGCAGATTAGAAAAATATTTGTAGTTTATGAAACTTTTGTAGTTTATGATACTATTTGTAGTTAATAATACTTTTTACCAATTCTGAGAAACTTAAATCATTTTTAACAATAACCATAATTATTGCAAAAACATCAAATAGACGAATTAGACAGGCATTTGCATACTCTCATCAGTGATCTTTAATCGACATTTATTTAATTAAGAAGCACTCATGCTTATTAGCTGGTAGCGTGATAAACATGAGCTTTTGGCATATCTTCTCTAATTGCAGCTATTGATCTTTAGATCTATAGCTAAAAACTGAACCCTAACGGTATGTTAGGGTTCAGTTTTTACAGTATAAAAGGATTAAAAAAAGTCTCGTTTTCTCGTATTGTTGGATGTCTGGTTTCAATATTGAATCGCTGGATTTAAGCATTGAGAAGCAAGAAAATTCTTGTTGAAATTTTTTAAATGGCTGGACTATGGAAATTTATTTTTAACCATGACGAGTGGGATTTTTGGTACGGCAACTGTTCCTCAAAGTCAACTGAAGCGTGGAATGCTGATGGAACTCCTAGTCTTACAATAGGACTCATTTATGCAGTTATGGGTACTATTTGCGAGGTAAAACTATGGTTAAGTATTAAAAGAAGAAAGCTTTGACTAGTTGGAGTAGTGGTAAATGACTCGAAGTAGATTATCGAAAGAGGGTTTGAATCCCACAGGGAAGAAGCAGGGAGGGGAACGTGCTCCCTAAAAAATTTCAAAGATCCCCCTTACGTTTTTGTGAAAAACAACCCTTTTTGGACAAGTGCCCCTCCTCTAGTCGACTCTTATCCCTACGTCATTGACCGGGGATCAAATTTTTCCTGGTTTATTACACCATAACATGATTAGATGAAAGTAATCAAGTTCATGTCAATGTCTTTAACAAAAAAAACTAAATCTACATTCAAGTCCAAGTTTAAGCCTAGGCTAAGCCCAAGACTGAGTCCAAGTAAAAGACAAGCCTAGACATAAGACCAATTCCAAGCCTACACACAGCATAATCATAAATCCAAGCTCTATCCATGCTTACGTCCAAGTCCAATCTTAAGCCCGAGCCTAAACGAACCAAAGCCTAAGCATAATCCTAAGCCTAACACACATAAAATATGGGCTGCCCCCCCCCCCACAAACCAACTCATAATAATCGAAAATGTTGAAAACACCTCTTCATAAATCGGCCGGTCGCGAGCCGGCCAAAAAAAATCATAAGGGAACCATTATGTTTTTGGCTATGTTTCAAAAAAAAATTTTGTGACATAAAAAATAGAAAATTTGTATTTTTAAGTGAAAATTTAAAAATCATGATCATCAGCTTATCCGAAACTGTTCCTCCCCTTATTTCCTATGTGAAGCCTAAATCCAAGTCCAAATTGCTATAATTTGAAAATTTATCAAGAACCTTTTAGATCATCTATATTCCATTTTTAATCGTCATGCTAAGAAAAGAGTTCTTTCAACATTCTTGTTATAAGCTGATGTTTTTGCTAGGCGTAATTGATATGATAGAACTTCCATGTAATGCTATTATTGCTGGAATTCAGTGTATAATGGGTGTTCATTTTTGCACAAACCCAACCTTTTATTATCTTATTGGTGTTATTACCACTGGTAAACATTTTAAATTCTAGACTATAGTCTAGTTTTAGAACTTTAAAAAAAATTTTTAATGCTTCAATATGTACTTAAAAGTTCATATTACAAGTAAAATAAGAAAAAATCAAAAATGTTTGATTTTAGCTATGTGGTATGGTGGTTCGATGACGTGCATTTTGTTGGGATTTGATCGATTTTTTGAAATGCTATTCCCAGATATTGCAAAAGTTCTTTTTGGTAGCAAAGTTATTTATGTGTGGTTAGCATTTCCGATTGTTTATATGCTTGGATCGTTTTTTGATGTTCCACATGTTTTTAATATTGTGCATCATGCGTTTTATTTCGATCCATTTATTGGTTCTCAAGGTTTTGAAGGAAATCCTGGGGTAAGATTGGTCACATTTCCATCTCCATCCATGCCCCTCATCCTCGGAGAGGAGGGAAGAAGGAGAAGATGTGGCTGGGGTGGATAATGGAAAAGGGATGGATGGGAGAGAAGAGAAGGATATGGGGAGGATGTGGTGGGGAGGGAGAAAGGACAAGGGTTAAGGATGGAGAAGGGGGAGGGATGGGCGAAGGAATAAGATGAAGTGTTGCCCCTGCTTTATGACTTCACATGCCGTTCGAAGCAAATTTCTCTTTTTTAGTTCCCGAGCACTTTCCACACCGTCCACAATATAATTGTTATAACTTGTATGGGTGGAGTATATACTTTACTTTGCATTATGCTGACAATGAAATATAAAGTTTTCAAGAGCTCCAATTCCAACATTTCTAAGTTTCAAATTGTGGTAAGATCTGCTTTACTTCCCCTTCTATTGAGTTCGTGTGTTTATGTTCATGTTCTGTCCATTTTCTTTTCCATGTCCATTTCAATGCCCATGTTCGGCTGGGGGGGGGGGTGCAAAATGTCGGAAATTTTGACCCACCCTAAAATTTAGATGACCATCCAATCAATGTGCATTTGCGTAGAAATCATTGTTGCTGCAATCATATATGTTTACATGCAATATTTTCCAATATCGGATATCTTTGTTAACATTTCTCATATTTGTTGGATTATGGTTCATGGTAGGGATAGAATTTTTGAAATTGTTGATTGATTTTTTTCCTAGGTGATACACCAGTCGTATATTTGGCGTTGAACAAAACTCTCAGAAATGCTGTTTTTGAATTAGTTTTCAATGTGAAGAAAAACAATACAAAATCTATAAAGAATACGACTATGGTTTTTAATATAAGGACTGCATCGGCTTCTTCAAAATCTCCAAACAAATAAACACAATATTTGAGAATCATAATGGGATGCAATTAAGATTTTCACCAAGAATTACCAAAATTTTCCATATTTCATTTAAAAATTTCAATTTTCAAATTCAAAAAAGTCAATTTTTTTTATCAAAAACATCATTTTTCGTCGAAAATCGTCAGAGCATTTTTAGCTTTAAAATGACAATTCCTATGGAATTTCGAAATTTCGATTTTGACCCCCAAATTTTTTCGATGTGGCTCGAAAAAATTTATTATCAGCACATAGCTTGTTTTTTAAGACAACACATGATCTCGGAAATGATTTAACCAAGTAAAAATAAAATGAACAAAGTTTATTCTTCGACGGATCAAAAACTATGTCAAGAAGCATTTATTTTCATATAAAAATAAACAATCCGATGCCACATAAAAATATTTTTATTTTCTCGTAACTTGAGTCATCCTAGACGCTACGGCAATAACATTTTGTTCATGTCCATTAATTTTCTTTATCTTCATCAAAACTTTTCTGCACACTTTTTTGATCACCACTCGATACGATTTTAATAAAAACAGAGTTATAAACGAATCCATTATAATAAAAAGCTGATACATAGGATATTGCAATGGATTAACAACCATATACACTCCAAAAAACAAGTTAAACGTCACGACATCTGATTTTAAATAATTCAAAAAAATTTGACAAAACACGGAATTTGCTAAATGAATCGAGATAATCGAACTTTGCCATATACAAACAAAAGCGGCTCTTTGTAAATCGGAATAAGAACTAGAATTGTGCTGATTCTGGACAAGTTTAGACATGTTTCGAATTTTTAGAAAAATTAGGAAGGAGCAAAAAATTGTCGCCAAGATGAGAATAGAACAAACGATTAGGCTTAACAAATGGGTGGATATGAAAGAATCAATATATAACAATCCTATCATAACCAAGTCAAAGAATAAGATCCATACAAAAATAGTCTTTTTGGTGAAAATTTTTATGTATAAAAATCGATAATAGAGAAAGAAAAATCGGGTAAACGCAAGAGGGAAAATCGAGATAACAGAAAGATCTAAGATATAAGCAAGAAGGGTCCATAGAAGATCGGAATTCGGGAAAAAATTGAGAACTTCCCAGATGATGGCTAGGATTAGATTGAGAATAGCCATGTGTAAGACGAACCATTTATAGTCTTCTTTTTCTTTGCCAAATAAAGTGATAATGACCAAAATAAGTACTGGGACTAGCATCAGATGTAAGTTGATAAAGCTAAATTCTGTATGATTAAATTAGTGGTCGAAAAGTTATGACAGAAATATTGGTCTGAACAGGACAGATACGGCCATTTTATCCGCCTTTTTCTGTCTAGTTTTTTGGCTTTTTTAGATCGAGACAGTTGGACTTGGTCTATGTCCAAGGCGGTCTGAGTGCAGCTATAATTTCATGTAAATTTACATACAATCGAAGACTGAAAAGTTTCAGCAAGATTCGAATATAGCCGATTCGACTTGTTTTTGATTGGATTTTTTTATCTTTTCGAACATCCGAACCTATCATGTTGGTCGCTCAGGTTGACAACTTTTGGTTGTCAAGTCGTTCTGGTCTCGACGGGAAATATTACCACTTTGGATCAATTCAGTCGGGAAGGTCGTATCGAGTCAATATAGTCGATCAGAACTTTTTGTTTCTTATAAAGTCTGTACTATTTAGGATCTAATTTTATATTTACCTGAGCAAATCTTCAACAAATACCATTTTTTGACACAAATCATAATGATACGAGTTCAAATATGATTCATTAAAATTAAATAAATAACTATAATACAATTCTAATGAACAAGAATCTGTTATAGACATGGTATAACCAAAAGTACTCGAATTTAAGTTAGATGAATTCATAAATCATTCGAAAAAGAGTTGATTTACTCTTATATGTTTTATTGAACTCACATGGTATATGCAGAAAACATGGTCTTTTAGACCTTGCAGTCTGACCAATTTCAAAAGCTCAGAATTAATTCATGCTATTGATGTAAAATAAAAAAAGATTCTTAGTTAGGCTCATAATTGTCGGGTTTAAGAGTATTAACATTAAAGATCACATAAAGAGACAGAGCGCCTACGGCGCTCCAAAAGCCATAGAGTTGGCCGAGTAAGGGGAAGCAAGGTGTGCCGAGTGAAGAGTGCCTGAGTGGCGAGCATTCCGAGTGGTAGGATGTCAAGTAGCAGACGTGTCGAATAGCCGGTTTGCCTAGTGATTGGCATACCGAGTGACGGGTGCACATCAAGCTTAACATCACGTAATTTCGAAAGGATCGGAACTCAAAAATCCAAGTGCTACAAGTTGTTATTTATGATGAGTACATCAACTTTTATTTGACCTCAAAAAATTTTGTCTACTAGAAAAAAAGTTATTTCAAAAGATAGATTTCCACGCATTTTGCTTTTGAAAGCCCTTGAAAGCACCCGGGTGTGCCAAGTAGTGGGCGTGCCTAATGGGGGTTAGAATGGCAGGAAATTTAAAAAAAATATGCGAAAATTTTGTGGCCAGGCATGAGATTAAACCTGCTTAGTTTAGTTTAGTTCACATAATTTTTTAAAAGGCAAAAAATGAAAGCAAAAATTAAATTTATCAAATTCTTTAAAAATGCAAAAATTTTAAAAAGGTGTAAAAATTTAACCCTTTTGTAAAAAAGCCCCCTCCAAAGTGTAATTCTCGCTATGTTCCTGACGTAGCGCCTACACAATTTTCGGGAAAGTCTCGAATGATATTAGCCAGTTTCGGTCATCATCAATCTCTTCTCGAAATTCTCTATTGTTCTACATGAAATAAAAACCTTCCATTCAAATTATGTCATCGTATTTTCTCAGTTGCGATATTTATCTTAAATGAGATTATTGATATTTATCCACATTTTTATATCTGCTACTAGTTTTTGCTTCGCATGTATGCGAACCGAAGCTGTAAATGAAGGTCTATCTACAACAGCCACGGCGACTACAACTGCGTCGTCTGGTAGTACAGCGACATCAACAAAAACATCCACATCGACGTCAACTTCGACAACAACCACAACTAATCCAAGTAAGCTTTTTTAGATTGAATCATTTTTTGATGTAATACTTTAAGGTTGTGTTAACAATCCAACCGCGTGCAATGATCGTTGCATAGGTTTCGCATGCATGAATGGATTTTGTGATAGTAATAATGGAAATACATGTACTTGTGCCGTTTGCCGTCTAGTCAGTATGTACTAATTTAAGTTTATATTTAGGGGTCGTCCAGATATTACGTTATTATGTAAGGGGGAGGGTAGCCAAATGATACGATTGATAGCATGGGGGAGGTCTAAAATCTCCAAAAAAGTGATAACATAATATCTGGACGATCTTTTACCAGAAAATTTTTTAGCTACATGTGGAAGTACTCCACCCAATAATGCAAATTGCAATGGCTTTTGTGTAAATAAAAATTGTGGATCAGGTACTTGTGAAGCTGGCGTATGCAATTGCTTTAATTGTTAATGGCATAGAAATATCTACACACTCTAATAGAAGAAAATTGACAACAGGAGATTTAAATTATAATAATCGTATAATAATAAAAATTTTGTATAAGGGTCATCCAGATATTACGTAATCATTGACCAGTTAGGGTGTTTCCCATGGATTTTATGACTTGATTTTGGTGTCTACCCCCCCCCCCCAATAGGGATATTATGGGGGGAGTCCCCATTCAAAATTTTTGATAAAAAAATTCAGAAAAAACACTTCCTATACAAAATTGAGGTTTTTTAGGTGTATGCAAAATATGTCAATTATGTATAGGAAGTATTTTTTCTGAATTTTTTTATCAAAAAGTTTGAATGGGGACCCCCCTCCTCATAATACCCCCTATTAGGGGGAGGGGTAGACACCAAAATCAAGTCATAAAACCCATGGGAAACACCCTAACTGGAAAATGATCAATGATTATAAATGAAGACTAGACTAAAGTGCTCCATTTTAAAGCACTTTTTTGATGGAACCAAATTAAAATGATTCATTTTCGCGGAGCTAAAAAAATTGTTTTCCAAAAATATCATTCTTCGAATCGATCAAGAATAATTGCTTTTTAGAGTTCTTATTTTGATGCATTGATCTGAATGAATTTTCAGGGAGCAAGTTTGCGATTTTTGCGAGATTTTTTCAAAATTTTTCAAGTTTTTTAATTTTCACCGGAATAACCTTATAGGGCGTTTGGAACAAGCTCCCCTGGTTCCCGCCACTTACCATTGACTAAGCTTGACAAAAAATTTTTTATTTTCTCCTGGAGATTCCCTATTTAGGGGTATTTTATGCAAAAAATTGATTGCGAGCACTCCCACAACCTGAAAACCGCAGAAAAATGATGAGAATTCGCCAAAAAAGACCACGTAAGGATACATGGGAATGAAATTCGATTTTTCAAGAAATGAACAAATATCCCCCATGCATCCCTGAGTGGTCGTTTTTGGCGAATTTTCATCATTTTTCTGCGGCTTTCAGGTTGCGCAATTGATTTTTAGCATAAAATTACCCCTAATTGGATAATCTCCGGAAGAAAATAAAAAATTTTTTTGTCGAGTTTATTCAACGTTAAGTAGCGGGAACCAGGGGAACTTGCTTCAGGCGTTTTACTATGCGAGAAATCGATTGCTCGCATTTCTGGATCTAAAAATCTTTTTTTGTAAAAAATCCGCCATGGCAGGGACAAAATCGAGCCCAACGAAGAATCTCTTTAAGTAATTTAGATTTTGTTGACCTTTGTTGAGCATGGACACAGTGTTGCACTTACTCTTCATTCCGCTCTTATGCAATCCGTCGTTCCTCTATTATTATGCGATATTTCAAACCTGTCTTTTTATTTACATTAGTGTTTTGTTCATATTTTATTTTAAAAATTCTTAGTTTTTAGAACAAAAATTCGGTTGAAGTTGATTAAAAGTCATCTTTAAAGATTTTATATGCCTAATTTTAATGAATAATTATTTCGAAGGCAGTTTATCGGGAAGAAAAATTTATTGGTGTCCTGGAGGCCAAGGTAAAAAAGACGTTTTATCCCGATATAGCCTTTTTTAAAGGCCATTTAGCTTATTGTCCACAACCGACAGATCCAGATTCTTATACTTATTGCTGCACTTTTTACTATCTAGGACAAGATAAGCCTTCGTGTTGTTTATTCCCTTTTCATACCGGAGTTGTGATTGCTTTTATTATTTCGGCTTTTGTTATAGCAGGGTGTAAGTTTGGTGGTACTTGTCTTTGAAATACCCAGTGAAATATACAAGGAGGGATCGACCAGTAGCGGATTCAGGATTTAGTCTGGGGGGGGACAACTAGGTAAAAAACCTCATTTTTCTATCGAATTTTTGCCAAAAATGCCATTTTTCATTTTTGTGACCCCTCATAAAAAATTTCTGGCTACATCACTTCCTCCCCCCTCGCTTGTTTATGCCACTGGGTCTGGCTACACCACTGGCTGCCATTGCATTCAATACACCATACAAAATGTTTAATTTAGTGTTGATATTTCTGACTTGTTGGTGTTATCCTTCATGCCCTTTAGCCAAGCGACTTCAACAAAACCATGATGAAGAAATTGCACTACG
>JAQGBS010003512.1:0-11428 GCA_034698545.1 Acrobeloides obliquus
CAGTTTTTTAAGTCGATTTAAAGTCTATTCGAGCAAAATAAAGTCGAATTGAGACCCCCGAAAGTTCGATTTTTCTTGGGGTAAAGAAAAATTGGGTAAAGTGCAGATTACGGTAATGTTCGGAATTTTTCCAAAATCGACTTGTCTTGATGAGCAATGACCAAAAAAAGCAAAAAAATTTTGGGTTGAACCTTTTTAAGGGTTTTTGGGTTCAAAATGTCCTATTTTAAGGGTTTTCCTTTGTAACAAGGCTGATCTTTATAGGTATAGAATAACTGGCATCTGTGGTGCAGTGGCGAGACGTGGGCTGTTGCACCACAATGGGGAAGGGTTCCGTCATGAACTTTTTGTTCAAAAAATTTTTTCGATTTTTTAAAAATTGAATCAAATTACAGTCAAACCTCCCATTTATGACACCCCCGAAATACAACTCTACAAAAATTTCTTTTTAAAAAACCTCCGTTTTATGACACCCCCTGAAATTTCCGTTTTACACCCCCCCCCCCCCGAGGGGTGTCATAATAGGGAGGTTTGCCTGTATTGTGGCACCAGGTTTCTGCATTTCTGAAAAAGTGTATAAAGTTCATGTTTTTTAAAGTTTTTATTTTTCGGCAACGTATTCACTTCCTCTAGTTTTACAAAAAAAATTAAACTTTGTTGTAATCGCTCTTTCGCATTTTTATACGAAAATCACTATTCTAGGGGCTGAGATTATAGGAAACCAATTCTGTTAAAAAAAAAAATTTTTAATTTTCCCCATAAAGGACTCTTATGCTTTTTTCGAAAATTTTGTTATTTTGCATTGTCCACTGTTTTTAGGGAAATTTTTTTCCATTGTTTCCCTTGTTATCACAAGGAACTTTTTAGGGCGTTAAAAGTTTAAAAATGCTTATATTGCTAATAAAATTTAAAACTTTATTTAAAAAATTAAAAATAAATATTAAAAAATAGAGTTTAAAAATTTCAAAAGTTAAACATTAAAGGGGGTGCATTTTGCGACCATTTGGGAGAAAAAAATGACCCTATTGGGGGTAATTTGATGCGAGAAATCGATTGCGCGCACTCCCTAAGCGTAAAAACGCCATCTTGACCAAGCTTTCGTGAAAAATTGACTATTTTTTGCCTTTTTCGACGAAAAAGGATGAAAAAAAGCAAAAAATAGGCAATTTTTCACGAAAACTTGGTCAAGATGGCGTTTTTACGTTTCGAGAGTGCGCGCAATCGATTTCTCACATCAAATTACCCCCATAGGGTCATTTTTACGAAAAAATTTTTTCTCCCAAATGGTCGCAAAATGCATCCCCTTTAAAGAAGTGTTTTTTATGATTAAAATTTGTTATGGTTGAAGTAAAAAATGTAAATTCTTTGTAACAATTGTAAAAAAGTGTTTTCTCTTCATCATAAAAAAATGGAATCGAAAAATCTGACAAGAAAAGAATTGTTACTGTATTACAAAAGATTTGATCACATTCCAAGTTCTTTCTTTTGTCTTTGGTTAGACTCTTCATGTGAATGCAGGTCTTGAAACCGCTTACCTTCAAGCCAATATGTTGTGATTTCTCCTTTGCCCTTAAAATTTTAAATTAGCACATGGAAATTATATTAAATCCATGCCAGGGGTACAAAGAAAATGGAACACAAAATGTGCTCAGAACACTTGTGTTCAGTGTCCCGAACTCAGAACACAAATTGTTCAAGTGTTCCAACTGGGAACACAATTTGTGTTCTGAACACCTTGTGTTCCGTTCTTTGTTTCCCATTTTTGACTCTTGATCCATGCCTTGATTTCTGTTTTTCCTCTTAATGTCATTTGGAATTCCGGATAATGCTTATCTAGAGCCAGTTTGTAATCCTCGCTGACTTGGATCATCTCTGGTTGACCGGTGCTTTCCATTCTTGATGCAACATTTACCTTAAAATAGTTTTTTTAAATAAAAAAAATTTAAAAATACAGTATCTCCAAAAAGACAATATCTTGGTGCTGTTAACCCAACAACACCAGTTGCAACTGGTCCTGTATGCATTCCAACACGAATTTTTACACGTTGTGCTTTTGCATGAGGGACTTCGAAAGTTGTCAGATACTAAAATTTAGTTTAAAACATACCTGGGCAGGGGTCCAGAAGTGGATCCTCCGTAAATTTTTCGGATTTGCCCTATCCCCCGTAAAAACTTGGCGACCTTTTGTCACCAACACGGGGTCGTAAGAGAAGTTGTGTTGTGTTGCTACGAGAATGCAGCCGATGCTCCAGTGGTTTAGATTTGCCCCTATCCCATCCCCGTAAAAAACTTGGCGACCTTTTTTGTCACCAACTCGGGGGGAGGGGTCGTAGGAGGAGTTGTGTTATTTTATGTTGTGTTGCTACGAGAATGCAGCCGATGCCCTCGTAAATTTTTGGAAAATATGGACCCCCTCTGCCCAGGTATATGGTTTAAAAGATTACAACAACCAGTTCCAAAGAAACATCAGCTAAATGCATTAGATGTCGCATACCATTTTCTTGAGGAATACCTGACACGACCATGTAAGCATCACCAATAGTTTCGACCTAAAATTATTTGAAATTTTTTTGAATTAAATTTTTTTGTTGACCTTGTATGAATCATGTCTGGCAATAATAGCATCAAATCCGGTGTAGATTGAATTGAGTAAAGTAACAACTTCTAATGGGGTGGACGAAGCACACAATTTTGTGAACCCAACGATATCACTTAAACATGAGTGTAATTTTTTGTATTCTTTTGTAATGCCGAGCTTTCTAGAGAACCGGGGACGTCGGACAATTGTGTCCCCTGGGTTGAAAGAACTCGCAATAGTTCTGGCCATCCTCTTCGGATAGCCAGAAGCATCAAGCGGTGTTTGAACCAGCCTTGAGGGCGCCTGAGACAAACCCAGTACCACCATACCATGGGACCCTTGGAGTAACCGCCGCAAATTCTACTCTAGTCGTAACACCGGCTCAACGCTTTTGTTACTTACGTGAACAACACGGATGCATGTTTAAACATTTTTGGAGCCACGGCTCTTCCCATTTTTAATTCACTTGCTACATAGCTAAAAATATTTTTTATAATATGTTTTTATTTTTGCAAATTACCTGGGTAAGAGTTGGCTAAGCAATTTATCAGCTCTCTTGTTTGCATCTTCCAACATTCCAGTCCGTTCTTGAACAATCTTTTCTAAATTGTTAGCATATTGTTCCATCATTCGCATCATCTGATCAACCAAACTTCCTTTACTAAAAACAAGGGAAGTTAGGATTTGTTGGGGTTGAAGTGAATGCTAAGTTCAGAGAAGAAAAAGAAGTAAGAGAAGAAGAAGAAGAGGTGTTGTGTTGCTACGAAAATGCAGCCGATGCTCCAGTGGTGGATACTGGAGCGCAGGGAATAATCTTCTATTTTTTCAGATACTTTTGGGTTTTGGGAATTCAAGTTCTTGAGCAAAAATTTCGATCTTAGAGCAATGTACTGTACCACCACAACGATTTCACGTTCACAACAGGATTTAAAAAATTATTCAAATAAACTTTACACTTTAAGATACTGCTCTGTGTTTAGTCTAACTCGGCGGATACTAGGACGAAGTTCTGGATTTGCGCTCCAACAATCTTGCAAAAGTGAAGCAATATCAGGGTGAATTTTCGATTTGTCTTGAATGCTTGGTTTGAGAATTTTTGAACCATCTTTTAAATATTCGACCAGCTCTATAATTTGAAAAGAAATAATTTTAACACGGGAATACTCCATCAAATTTTCGGTAAATTCTGTTATTTTCAGTTATTCTGTGAACATTTTTGAATGTTGCTCAGAATAGCTTCAAATAACAGAATATACCAGAAATTTGAAGGAGTATTCCGAAAAAAACAAACTTTTTGCATATTAGAAAGATCTTCTCTAAATCCTAAATTTTGGAATAACCAGAAACATATTACGACAGTTCGATTTAATAGCAAATGTATTATTGACCTAGACCTAGTTTACCTTGAGTAGTAAAGTTACCTATTGCATCAGTTCCCTCTGGGTAGGGTAGACTGCGGAAGAGGATTTCGTACATAACTACTCCAAATGAATAGATATCACTCAATTGCTTGCGATTTTGATTTTGTTTTACCCAGTTTTCTTGAGTTCCCCGACGACGGTTTTGATCTCGAGTCTTGAGCATTTCGGGGGAGCAATAAAGAACACCTGAAAATTTTATACAGATCTTGGAAGGGGTATCATGAATCATCCACAATAGCTCCAAGATTTGATATTGTCACACGCCATACTTGTCGCTTGTAATGCCTGGGGTGACCCTGGGATAACCTCCTGAGGTGGCCCTGACTCTGAAGTATAACCCCAAGGGGTAACCCCTTGGGGTTACCCTGGGATAGCTCCCTGAGGTGATCCTGGGGCAACCCCTTGGGATAAACCTGGGGTGATACACAATAGCTCCAAGATTTGATATTGTCACACGCCATACTTGTCGCTTGTAGGGCACCACTTTTATCTTCTTCGCCTTTTAACGTCTCCCCTTCGATTGAGCCATGCTTTGTCCATCGTTCTAATGGATTAGCAATACCATAGTCAGTGAGTTTTACCATCCAGTTTCTATCGATGAGGCACGACCAAGGGGAAAGAGAACCATGGTAACCAATTGGTGATAAATGAAGATACTCCAATCCCTAAAATGGTGCACGGCTGTCGAAAGTGTGAAAAAAATGGGGGCACCCCCAAAAACGCTATGAAATCGGCCAGAAATTGTTCTAAGTCGTTAGTTCTTGACCCTGATTCAGGAAAGTGTTAGGTATATTGAAGCGAAAATGAGCTAAAATTCAAATTTTGAATGAAAACCGTCTGCCTGGGGGTTTTTCTAGAGGGGGAATCGAATGCGCGCATTTTTGAAGCCTGAGAACGCTTCCCTGATTCAGGGATGAGATGTGTATATTGAAGCGAAAATGAACTAAAATACGGGAACTTTCTGAACAACCCAATAATAAAATAGGAAGATGCCCTAATCGTTCTCATGAGTGTTAGAAAATGTCTATTACCAGTGTAATATCACGAACAAAGGCTGCATGGAATTGTGCATCTAGAGCAACTTCATCGTTATAAATGATGTCCTTGAAAAATAATGTCAAACTTTTAAAGATGAACAATTTTTACTTGAACAGTTCCCCGGGAACAAAATTTCCATAGTAGAAGCATTTCGTCTTTTTCATTAAAAGCCATACCAAGGAATGGATTCAAGTTGTCATGTACTGCTTGTTTTATCTAAACTTTAGGAGCTACTATACAATAGAAAAATTTGTTTACCGAACTTAAAGTTTGCATATCTTCACGATTGAATTTTATAGGTCTTCGTTGTGGATACATATGGAAAGAAGCATGAGTATTTGTGCCAATAATAGCATGGTGTTTGTTGAATCTTCCAATGTTACTCAATTTTGTTTTAGAGCTTCCAATAGACAGCTAAAATTTTGAACTCTATTATGAAAAAAAACTCGAACTTTTTTAAAAATCTTGCACATCCCCTGCCTGTGAGTAGCTGCCAGGGGTCCAAAATGGGTTAAGAACGTTCTTACTACTACTAAAACGTTCTTAACCCATTTTGGACTAGACTTAGGATTAAGCCTAGGCTTAGTCTTAAACTTAGGCTTAAAGGACCAGTCCAGTCAGTTATAACCATATGAAAAAATGATCATTTTTGAGCCCCTCTCTTTTTTCAAATTTTGCCCAAAAATCCATTTTTTGATGAACAAGTTGGTTCTGGAGTTTTTGATGTCGATTCCCGGGGTTATTCTTGGTTGAAAAGTTCAGGAAGAGAGTGCTTCAAGGGTTGACCCCCTACCCCCACTTCTGTTTACCATTGATTTCATTTCTTCTTCACTTATTACTCTCATATCATCTCGGAATACTCGCCAAGTAGTTTTTGCCAAAGCACGATTTTCTCTTTAAAAAAACTATTTATGGTTGTATTGAAATTGCCTTACAGAATTCGATAAAGGAATAAGGCTGCAACTATAGCAAAGAGAAAAAGAATAGCAAGAATTCCAACAATAATGTAAAGTGTATAATCGCATCGCTCATTTCGGAAGCCACAAGCAGGCTCTTCAGATGGAAGTCGGTTATCAGGAGACGGCCAGAATCCGGTGATTACGTCGTTGACTTTCTAAATTTCAGAGCTCTTCCCCTTCGGGAGACGAATCAATAGGATTCCAAAAACCGATACTTTTTTGAAGCAATTTTATGGAAAAACGTGATGTTCTACAAACGTTGTTCGTCGTGATCCCAGGAACAACGTTTGTAGAACATCACTTTTTGTGAAAAGTTTTCTATCATGAAGAAAATTCTCAAGAAATTAATTAGGGTGTACACGAACTTTAGGGGGTGCCCTGTATTTATAACAGCTTACAAGTTCAAAGCAACCGCTTTTGTTTTTAATACCATCACAATTGTCAAGTGAGTATGGTATCATTTCTACTGTTTTGGAAACTTCGTCTCGGTTAGGTGATACATAAAATGCTAAAAAAAAGAAATATTATTCAATTCTACTACTACAGGGTGGGCAAAAAAGTACAATTTTGTGATTTTAAAAGACCAGGCTACTACATTTTATGCGCTCTTCAAGATGTCACAAAGAAAAAGTTTTTGACACACTTTCAAAAATTCGATTTACCTTAGGCTTAGGCTAAGACTTAGGCATAGGCTTAGTTATAGGCTTATGCTTAATCTTAGGCATAGGCTTAGGCTAAGACTACGTATAGGCTAAAGCTTAGGCTTAGGCTTAATCTTAGGCATAGGCTTGGGCTTAGGCTTAATCTTAGGCTTAGCCATAGGGTAATTTTAAGGCTTCGGCTTATGAAAAAAGTTTTACCTCCATATACACCAGCTCTTTCTCCAAGATCATCCATCGTCACCAAACCAGATGATATACCGGCGGCACTAATTAAGCCTAAATTATGTTTTTCATATAAAAGTTTCTCTAAATTTTTAAAAAATATGAAAAATTGTCAGTTTGATATTTTTAGTTTGAAATTAATTTTGAAAATATTTTTGGATTTTAATAACAAAAAGCACATTCTCCCATATAAGTACCTAAATTTCTCTTGCATTAACACTAACTAAGCCTAAATTTTTATTAAAAAAATTGTTTTAAAATTTGTACAAATTAAGTAGCTACTACACAATAAGGGGGGCCATCCACGTGAAAATTCTTTTTCTGGAAATGACCCCTCTAGGGGTAAAAGCAAAGTAATCCGAATTTGACAATGTCAAACTCGGATTACTTTGCTTTTACTCCTAGAGGGGCCATTTCCAGAAAAAATTTTTACGTGGGTACCCCCACATATTCTGTAGTAACTCTAAAAATTGTTTTAAAAGTTGTACAAATTAATTATTTACCACTGAATTGAAGCCTGCGCATTTTATTCCAAACAAAGCGTCCATCAACCGTAATATTGGGGTTCATTGTTTCATTGAGTGCTGCACGAGCAGCAAGGGCATAAAGTTTTAGTGCATCATAGAGATGGATGTAACCATAAATGTTTGCCTTAAAAAATTTTTGGGAATGCATTATTATTATTCATTCATACCATGTTAAGTTCTTCAGTGGTGATACCATTAGCTTCGACACGTTCTTTGAATGGAGTAACTAGTGTATTGTCAAAACCGTTAATGTCATCTATCTAAAGAAATTTGGGAGCTACTACACCCAATAGGGAGGGGCCACCCATGTGAACATTTTTTCAAAAATTTTTGCTGGAAATAACCCCTCTAGGGGTAAAAACATGCGGAGAATCCGAAGTTGACATTTTCAAAGCGATAAAACGCTTCCCTGATTCAGGGAAGGCATATTGTGTATTGAAGCGAAAAGTCGCAAAACAAATTTTAGCCAAAAAATCGAATTTAGGGTAAAAAAGTCGAATTTTTGTTAAAAAATCGAATATTGGACAAAGTATTGAAGCGAAAAGTAGAAAAAATGCGATTTTTGCGACTTTTCGCTTCAATATACAATACACCTTCTCTGAATCAGGGAAGCGTTTTTTCGCCTTGAAAATGTCAAACTCAAACTCCCCACATGTTTTTACCCCTAGAGGGGTCATTTCCGGAAAATTTTTTACGTAGATGGCCCCCCCCCTATTGTGTAGTAGCTCCCAAATTTTAATAAAAAATATTTACAATAATAGAATTTGCATATGTATCTTTAACATCTTGCATAATTTTCCCATCGGCTCCCACCCAAGGTGACAAATCTTTAGATTCAGCTTGAAGCCATGGCAAAATATACACATACTCATGTGTATTATATCCAAGAGTGTGTACAGCTGACATGAATTCCTTGGAAAGTTCGCGAGTCGATGAGAACATGCAAATTATGACTAAAATTATTTTCACTTTATTTGCATTGGGTTGTTGCATAAGTGTTGGTGGCCCAAAGAAAGATTTTGGAAAAAATTGAATTTTTGCTCTGAACCTGGACCATGAATCTACAGGGTGTCTTCCAAAAAAGTGGAATTTTCGTGATTTTTCATGAGTTTTCGACCCGAAAATTTTTAGGCATAGGCTAAGGCTTAATCTTAAGCTTAGGTTTATGCATAGGCATAAGTTTAGGCTTAAGCTTAGGTTTATGTATAGGTTTAAGCTAAGACATAGGATAAGGCTTACATTAGGCTTAAGCTTAGGCTTAATTGTTAGGCTTAAGCTTAGGCTTAATCTTAAGCTTAGGTTTATGCATAGGCTTACAAGGGAACCACACATATTACACCAGGAAAGCTTCGCAGGAAAAAGTTAACTATCGAAATTTTTTTCATGAAAATTAGGGGTACTTTCGTTTTTTGACTCGCTCTATCAATTGGCTGTGGAATTTTTCAAAAATTTCTTCAGAAATTCAAATTCAGGTTTTCGTTTCAATACTCAGACTATTTTTCACGCTTCGGTAATGTTCGCAAAACCACGATTCCAGGCATAGAAAAACCCCTAGAAGAGTGTGATTTTTATAAAAATCAAAAGCTAAAAAAGTATGGATGAACAGAATACTTCGAGCATTGTTCTTCAGATCATCTATATATCCACTCGAAATCATCGACTTCGAATCGGCAAACTCATCGAACATCACTTTTTTGACTACAGTAATTCGCTTCTGATGGAAAATTTCTTCGAACGCTGATGTTCTTTCAAATGCCAACCCACCGGTGTTAGTCACAATGGCAACCTTTAATCAAATTAACACGGGAATACTCCTTCAAATTTCGGTATATTCTGTTATTTTAAGCTATTCTGAACAACATTCAAAATAAATTTTTTTTGAAAAAAATATATACCAGCTTTTTTTCGCAGGCAAAATCAAATCGACTCAGGTGGGATTCGAACCCGAGACCCTTAGACTCGAATCTTGGAGCACTACCACTGACATGGAATGATCATCATAGGATGCGCGGATCTTAAAAAACCAAATACACCATAACATAGCCCTTGACATAAGAAAACAGTATACAAATTTTCAGCGGTCCATGGCGGCGTAGCTCTGAGATCGAGCCTTTACGACCCGTTATTTGACCTTTTTTATATAATACTTGGTTTAAAAGACGCTCCTTTGACATCAAACCTTGGTGGTGAATTGACAAAGCTGTTGCTTTTTGGTCACATAGGCCGCGGGTTCAAATTCCAATTGAAGCCAAATTTTTTTGCACAAATTTTTTTAATAATCTTTTTTTTCAAATTTTTTTTTGAATGTTGCTCAGAATAGCTTCAAATAACAGAATATACCGGAAATTTGAAGGAGTATTCCCGTGTGAAAAAATAAACGAATTTTGAAGCCTACTACACAATAGGGGGGTCACCACGTGAAAAATGTTTTCTGGAAATGACCTCTCTAGGGGTAAAAACATGCGGAAAATCCGAATTTGACATATATAAAATTCCTCGGATTCAAGAAAAGCTATATATCGACACGAAAATTATAGGAAATAACATATTTTGATCTAAAACAACGCTTTTCCTTTCCCCACACAATTTTCCCCCCAAAAAAGGTCGTTTTTAGACAAAAATCGTATTTTTGCAACTTTTCGCTTCAATACACAATACGCCTTCCTTGAATCAGGAAAGCGTTTTTCGCTTCGAAAATGCCAAATTCGTATTCCCCGCATGTTTTTACCCTTAGGGATCATTTCCAGAAAAAAATTTTCGAAAAGTTTTTCACACGCCCCCCCCCTCTATTGTGTTAGTAGCTCTCGAATTTTGACGACTCACTCTTTTCCATCCATAATGATTTAACAGCGAAGCAACAGATAAGGCTAAGGAATTTGTCGTGCGGAGTGAAACACGAGCTAACGTTTTGTAAATGTTTTTGTCGGCAAAGATGTTATTTGAAGCCATATAACCGATGATCGGGACATTCCAATAAGCAGCCATTTTTGCAACAGCATCCAACTCTAATAATTTAAATTTAAGTAACAGCTTTGAATAATCCTATGGAACTAGTATCGATTAGGTATCCCACTGAACGTGAAAATTTTTGAAAACAAATTTTTTTTCATCATCTTGAATTGACCCCTCTATGGATAATTTTATGCGGGAATCGATTGCGTGTATTTCCCGAAGAGTGAAAAAGCTTCCTTGACCCTGATTCAGGGAATGGAGTTGGTGTATTGACGCGAAAATGAACTAAAATTTAGATTTTCACCGGAAAAGCGACAATCTAAAGGTTTTTCTAGGCACGAAGCATGAAAAAATTTCTATGTCATTGATTTAAGCGATTTTCAAAAATGAGAACATTGATTTCGTGCATAGGAAAACCTTTAGATAGTCGCTTTTCGACGAAAATTCGAATTTTAGTTGATTTTCGCGCCAATACATCAACTCCATTCCCTGAATCAGGGTCAAGGAAGCGTTTTCACGCTTCGGGAATATGCGCAATCGATTCCCTTCGTAGACGTTCGGAGTCACTGCTCGGTAGCATGTTCTGTACCTGAATTGCAATATGGCCCAATGAAAACTTGGGCATTCCTTTGGTAAAAGAAGTCCGCAGCCACTGCGACCCCTTCAAATGCTTCTCCACAACCCATAGCTGACATAATGCTGAAAAAGCATAAATATATGTTGTGGTATGTCGGAAGTAATCGTGAGCTTGTGCACGGCGTTCACCCGACGAGTCCCAATCAGGCCATAAATCACGGCAAATCACGACCATAACAATATGAATTTGAAATTGGGTAAAAGTTTTCGGACTCAAACCCGGACCTCCTAGCTACCGTCCAAGTGCACTACCACTGTGCTACCGAGATCTCCAACTGATGCCCGAAATGAAATGAATCAAAAACCCTTACTCTATATCAAAATCATCACTCAAAATTCCTTCATTCCACAGTTCTTTGCGGCAAATATCCAAGATCGCTTCAGCTTTGGGCATGACGTTGATCGCTCCAATGTGTGCAATTTTAACCTTCAT
>JAQGBS010003513.1:0-11428 GCA_034698545.1 Acrobeloides obliquus
AGAATATAAATATGCAAATAATAGTAAAAGCGCCATTTAAATTTTCATTACAACATGATTTACAAGTAAGTCATTAGCTACAGCACCATAGAGTGAAAAGGGTGAATCTCCAAAAAAGCCCAGGCCCCTAGGCTCCTTTGGTGCCATGGACTTCGACACAGAAAATCATAGAGTCTTGGGGATCTCTGCCCCCATTGACTCCGTGATGGGGGAGGGGAATGATTAGACCCTGAATGTTCATGTCTTATAACTTTCAGCAATGTCGGACCGATAAATAATACAGTTCCCCCCCCCCCCAAGGCCAAGAGGTAGAGGCTTTTGGGGGGGGGGGGGGTAGGGATGGGGATAAGAGCCTAAGTCCTCATGGAGCAAACATAGGGGCGAGCCTTGGGGGCCTAATCCCCCAAAGCTACATCAGCAGCGACCCTAAAGCCTCTCGGCCCTGGAGTTTTGGCCTGTTTCCTGGCCATTTTGCGGGTCAGATCCCCCCGCACCTAGACCCCCATGAGGCCGAAATTTAAATATGGCAATGTGGCAACCATGGTATGTTTTTCATCTACAATTATCATTTTCAGATAATACCAACTTTCCTCTGGACTTTTTTATTAATCAATATTTTATTAGCCGTTGGAAGTTTTATACTGTTTAGTAATATTTCTATGCCGATTATCGCTGTCATAACAAACCTTTATATGACAACATGTGTAATTGGTTATGCTAATCATTTGAACACCCCTCTAAATATTTTTACATTAACCATTATCTTATTAGGTTCGCAATTTGGCATTCAACAAATGCCAAAAAATTTTAGGAAACTTTTTGATGAATGCTATGACTATAAGTTTTGTGTATAACTTCAGCAATGCCGGACCGAAAAATAATACAGTTTTTCTTCGCATTCAATATGCTTTCCAAGTAAAGATAAAAAATTTATTGAAAATTGATATTTTTAGGCTAGTATGAGACCAACTTTATGTGCATGTGTGACTTTGATTTTATTGAATTTACCGCTTTTAACACTCGACTCAAGTGCTCCTTTTGTCTTCCATATGTTTCAAATAACTTCATTAGTTTCTATATTTACATTTATAACGTTTCTTTTTGTAGTTCCAATGTAAGAAGTTTTTCTTGAGGCCGAATATTGGGGCTTTCCTAGCCATGACTCAAAAAATCCTCCCTAGCCAAGGGGCTAAGTAGAGTTCCTTTCGGGTTTGACTTTTTAGGTTTTTATCAATTGGTTTCAGTTGTTCAGTTTTCAAGAGTTTGGTTTCGACTTTCTTCGGTTTTAAGAAACTCTAGGACTAGGGAGGCTTCAACCCCCCCCCCGTCGCACTGAAGCGCGGAAATGTCACACAATAGTCCTCCTTATGATTTTTTCGATTTTTAGAGATTCAGCTCCTCTATCGTCAAATCCTGCCTATACTCCTGCCCAAAATTTCTAGATGAGGCTCTTTTTTGAAATAGGGCTCGGCTGCTCTCTATCTCGGCCTGAAACGGCCCCATATATATGCTAAAAATAAAGCCGGGCGGACCCTTTCCTGGTTCAGATCGGCCCTTGTCCTCCATTTTACACCCATAAAGGCTTTTTCTATGACCAAGCTTCATTTAACCGTAAAAATTTTGTAGATGCCTTATATTCCTCACAAAAATAATAAACTGTGGAAGCAAATCTCTAGATAAAATCTGCGAGGAAAGTGGATGCTGTAAAGTGGAAAAGCCTGTACATTGTGTCTATGTCTTGCCACCACCCAAGACACATTTTGATGCAATTGAATCTCATATGAATATTGGGTATGTTAAATTATATATTGTTTATTCTAAATTTTCGTGTAGAACTCATCGATCAACCAAACCACTTCTTCAACCATCTGTGCCTCGAATGATCATGGCACCAACCTCACCGCTTCCGAATTCACCAATTCTTAAATCAAGAGATTTTTTAAAAGAGCGACAAGTAAAAGTTTAATAGATTTTTAAATTCATAAAAGGTATCCTTAAAGTTCGTGTATACCCTAATTAATTTCATGAGAATTTTCTTCATGACAGAAAACTTTCAACAAGTGATGTTCTACAAAGTTGCACGTCGTGATCTCAGGAACAACTTTGTAAAATATCATTTGTTATGAAAGTTTCTGTCATGAAGAAAATTCTCAATTACTCCTGATAACTTTGATCAAAAAGATGTTTTTGTTATAGAAGTTTGTATGACGTTGAAATTAAAGTTGAGGCAGAACTTTAAGACCATCCTGTATAAGGGCCATACTTTTTTTTGCCCGCTAGGTGGAATGAGGGGAGGATAAATACCCTGGTACTCCCCCTATGTTACTGCCTTTCCCTCATAATTTTAGGTATATGAACCACATAGAAGTCTAGTAGACCCAGATTCTAGCCAATTTTCACGAAAAAGAAACCGTCCGCATAGAATTTACCCATATTTTGGAGAAGAACAAATTTATGATGAACCTAAATCTCCGGTAGCTAAATTACATAATTTTTCTAAATTTAAATTTCAGGTCCTTTGCCCCTATCATACGGGATTTCAAAATAACGATCGTTTTAATGATAGCAACACTTCAACTCTACCTCGTAAAAGCGAAGTTAATTCAAATAGTCTAAATCGAAGAGTTCCTTCGAATGCTGAAGCGAGTTATAAGCTTCGATCAAATTTTCGACAAAATATACTTGAAAATAATCATGAAAGACATTGTTGAAAATATTAGGATGTTCTGAAAGTATCTTCCGCGGGTTTATTTTACTAAATTTCGATCCAGAAATTCTTTTTTTCCTTGATCACCCTTTGGAGTATAAAAACCAAATTTTCAAAAAGTTCTCTAAATTGGCTGAAATTTTGTATTTGGGTGAGGTTTCAACATAGAGAACACGAATCAGAAGGAATTTTTAAGTTTTGACCACTGGGAGTTACCCCTATGAGAGGTATACCTTCAAATTCTCAAACATTCGCATTCCCTGAATCAGGGTCATGCAAGAATTTTCATGCTTCGCAATGGATTTCTAGATCGAGATTTAATTAAATAAAGCCGCGGAAGATACTTTTCGAACAATCTAATATTTCAAATTGTATTTTTGTTTAGAATTTCTTGGAATTAATTTTTTATTTTTGTAAGAATAACTAATAATAAAAATTTAAAATAAATGAAAAATATTAGGTTTTTTTTCAACAGTTTTACACTTACACTCATGGACAAAATTATGGAATATTATGTTTAAAAAAATGCAAAACAAAATTTCTCAGATCCGATAAGAAACACATCCGAACTTAGTTTGGAAATTTTTGGCGAGACCTACATAGTTTTATAGAGCATACCCGACTTGTCGTTAAAAATGAAAAAATTAGCTGCTGAAAATATATCCCTGAGGAGATATGAGCTAATTAGGTTATTTATTTGGTTATTTTCAAAACAACTTTTAAAATGGCCTCGATGGCTTAATGGCTAGGGCTTTACGCTTCCGTTTAAAAAAAAAGAAATTTTTTGCTTTTCGAAATTTTTTGCATTCAAAAAATTTTGAAACGCAAAAAAATTTCTCCTTCGGGTGGGGTTTAAAATGAAAGCGCAACGCACTAGGGATCAGTCGACTGACTCAGAGTCGGTCGACCGATCCAGAGTCAAGATAGTTGCCACTGGATCGAGCGACCGATCCAGTGAACTCTGGATCGGTCGACCGACTCGGAGTCAGTCGAATCTCTGAATCGGTTACAATATATATAGTTATAAAATAAACTATATATTCTCTTAAATATATAATGTGTTTTGCTCCCAGCTGGGATCTCTCTACCTTAAAAGAAAAACTTGTTTAAAAACTTTTCATAATGTCTATTTTTGTTTTTCTCAAAATTCTTTCATTGAAAACTGTATCGAAGTTTCTTTCATCCTAATGTGCACAATCAATCATTTGCGATAATCGATTCACGGTGGACCAAAGTGTATCCAAAAGTGGAGCCACTCGAAAAATTTTTTAAAACGCTTTAGAATCATTTATTTTGTTGATTAAAAACGTTTTATAATATTTTAAATAAAAAACTTTCGATTATGGCAAAATTTTGAAGAAAAAATCGATTGGGGTGGGAGTTGTATAAAATATGAATAGTTCATCGAAATTTTTTTATTTACTTGAAAAGATCTATAATTTCAACAAAAAAAGAATTTTATCGTCCGAAGATTTTTAATTTTCGCAATACATTTTTAATTCTTAGCATAAATAGGTTGAATTTTTTAATATAAGAAAATTTCGTGAATCTTTCAAAGATTTTTAAACCTTTGAAAGGTTTTTAAAGTCCAAACACTTTTTCAAATTCTACCCATTTTCCGAGATCTTGGTGTTAAAATGTTCGTAAGAATCTAGAAAATAAAACATCAGAGCTTTTTTTCGTTTTTCAATCCAGAAAAAAGTTATTCTCGAAAATTGTTTAAAAAATGTCATGTTAAACGAAAAAACGCTCTGTTATTTTATTTTCTAGGTATTTTCTTACAAAAGCTTACAGAGACGAAGATCTCGAAATTTGAAAAAGTTTAAACGATTTGAAGTTTTAGAAAAATCAAAACTTCAAACGAGTTTTTTAAATATAAAAAATGGGTTTCGTCAAAAATTTTCACAGTTTTGCAGATCTTGATCTTTAGAATATTTTACAGCCCAAGATTGTCAAATTTGATAAGATTTCATTGAAATAGAGCTATTTTTTGAACATATACAAACCTCGTGTTATTGAAAAGAACATCCTTAATTTTTCTTGTCCCCATTTTGGGACACACTTTGGTTCACCGTGGCTATTCACTAGTCTTTAATTTAAAGACGTCAACTTTTGGTAAACGATTCATGGTACAATGAGCCGATTGATGTGATTCTTTTATGTCTTATGTGAATCACGTAGTTATTTTATTTCAATTAGTCTTAGGCAAACTAATTCAATAATTCGGTCATTTTGGGGTGATTTATAGGCCAAGAGGAAGTTTTGTTTCTTTATTATTTAACTTTTCTTGAACATGGTTTCGCCCTAGATTCTTCTCTTGAATTTTTTTAAAATTATCAACAGGCGAAAAAACCTACTAAGATGTTTGGTGTTTAAATTTGCTTTTTTGTGCAAATATTTAGTCTATCAATTTTCTTTTTATCATAGGAATTTGTAAATAAGACGTGTTCATTGACAAAAAATTTTCGAGATGATATTTCATTTTTATTTTTAGTAATAAACATGGCACGAACCGCTGTCGCGGGGACTTATTTCTTATTATTTTTATTTGAATTCTTGATGGTTGAAGCTGAAAGTAAAGGAATTAATAGTCGAAATTTTTTTACGAAATATCTTTTTAGAATGTAAGACAATTTCTGGACTAGCCGGAATGCAAATAGCGAAGGGTACACAAAGTTATGAAGAAACTGATAAAGCTGCTTTTCAAAGTAAGTGCTATAGGCAGATCGCTTATTTGGTCGTCTCAAACCTGAAATTCGTACAGATGTCATAAGTGTATGAGTAAATCATCAATTATGTGATCCTATAGTTCATTTGTAGAGCACTTGCTCGGTACGCCAGGGCAGAGCTCGATCTCTAGAAGATTCAGAGAATAATCTTCTGGATCTATTTTGTCTTTGAAGTTTCAACTCGTCCTGCTAAATATTTTTGTTGTTTTCGAAAAAACTATAATAATAAGGTAGTTCATGCAACTTCCTATATTTTCTATTTTGTATAGTTGAGCTATTTTTGTGTTTTGTAGCGTCTGTTTATTATTGTCTCGAACGATCGGGTGATTCAATTTCGAGAAGTGATTTTGTTTGCCTTGTTTTTGAGGCTTCATTCAAAACACATTTCATTTTTGGATCCAATGACGCACGATGAGAAAAGTCAGTCCTCGGAAATGATAAACAGTTCTGCTAACCATAGATAAAAGTTTGATAGCTCACGCAAACACGGAACAAACACGAAAACAGTCAAAAGGGGCGGTATACCGCATCACCTCAAGCAGGGAAAAGATCCCGAAGGTTGAGATAGCTAAAAAGAAGCTCGAGACAAGCGTGCTGCAACCTGCGTTGGGGTTGCAGTACGGTTGCTATAAAGGTTTGGGATAGCTCATTTTCGAGGAGTGAGAAGGAGCGGAGCCACAATCTGTGATCCAATGAACCCGCCGTGCTCCGAATGCCCATATGTACCTATACCTCATTGTATTGTAACACCGTATTGAATAAACAACGAGAGTATCAAATTTACTCTCTGACTAAACACCCCAAAAATTTTAATATTTAAAGTATCATGTGTTTTTAGCCTCGTGTGACTGCGGCTCATACGACAAAAAATATTGGAAACCATCAACTGAGGCTATCCCTAAACAAGCTTATTATACAAATCAACTTGCATTCTCTTGTCATTCTTTCACATGCCCTGATCTGTGCATGTGTGATATTAATGATAAATGTTATACTCGAACAAGTCCATGGGTATATGTAGAACTTGTTCCACACTGCTCAGGTACGATTTTTTGAGAGAAACTAGAATTAAAGTAAATATTTTAAGAAGACGACGAATGCTACGTGTATGGCGCTGTTTATTATGATAGATCGAAAAGTAACTATTTTGTATAAAAAACAAATTAATGGTGTGATCTCTGTCTTAAAGACATATGACTCTAAAACAAATTTCTTATATTTTTACACATGGCCTCCAAAAAAGATTAAGAATATAAGTTTAGAGGGTAGATAGATAGGATGAGGTCCTGGATTTTTTCTCGCGCGCTTCGGTCCGAAATTTTGGGGTAGTGTTTGTATATCACTACGCTTAGCGGATCAAAATAGACGAAAGATATGCGCCGGGTCTAGACCTTGTTCTGGCTCGGATCTAGTGATATTCAAAGTGATAAATAGATGAGGGCAAGTGTGATAATAGGCTTAATGTGATAACATTATCACTGTGATAACGATTTTTGTGATAAGTTATCATCGCATGTGATAACGTTATCACTTCTATTTACCAATTAACCGGCATCGGTTGTAGGTCCCGGTAGCACAATGGTAGTGCATTTGGACGGTAGCCAGGAGGTCTGGGTACGAGTCCAAAAACTTTTGCCCAATTTTAAAAAAACATTATCACTTACATCTCTAGATCACATGATAACGTTAACACTGTTATCAAAAGCGTGATCTTATCACTCTTTATCATTATCACTTTGAACATCACTATTCGGTCCCTAGGTCACTGCTTTACACTTCTAGACTACAATAATATTTTTGTAGCCACTCAACTTCAAGATCTTGATGGAAATCCTCTAGAAACACCAAACCCCTTAAAAGACCCAGTTGGACCTGATTCAGGCTATATCAAAGTCAAATCCATAAGTTGTAAAGGATGTATGAAGAAGCTGAATGAAGAAAAATGCAAGCCAGACATGATCAGATTTTCTAGATCACCTTATGACTGGGCTCCAGGACTTTTTGGCATTGGAACTAGATAGTGAAATTGTTTTTGTTGTTTTTTACTTTGCTTCTACTCTATCTTATTGATTGTGATTTTTGTGAAGATTTTTTTATTGACTTTGCAGCCGGTCTTGCAATATACTTTTTTTTAATTGACGCTATAGCTATGCTATAAAATTATTTCTTTGTTTATTGTTTTCTATTCTTATTTTATCTATCGTTTATTGAACTAGGCCTTTGGCCACCGCGGATTTGGTCACCAAATACAAAGAAAAATCATAATTTTTTAGATTTTTGGCTAATTTTTTTTTGCGCTCGTCGGTTTTTCCATGTGGGGAATTCAATGGAATAAAAATTTTTGCCTGAAAAATTTTTCTAGGTGCCAAAAAATTGTTATAAGAGTCAAAATGCACATCATTTTTGATCCCTAGAAAAATTTTTCATGCAAAAATTTTTATTCCAATGAATTCCCTGTATGAAAAATCCCCCGAATGCAAAAAAATCAGCCAATAATCTTAAAATTGGCGATTTTTCTCTATATTTGTTGAACGATGACCAAATATGCGATGACTAAAAAACTGTGACCAAAGTCCTAGTGCCCGGTGTTTCATGAGAATAAGGCAAAAAAGTTGCCGCTCCATAGTTCAGTGGATAAGGAGTCTCTCATTCGATCTGGCAAGTTAAGCAACATTGGGCCCGCAGTTTCAATCCCGCTATTTATAGATCACCATAGGAATAAAACTTTTGATTTTCAAATTTTTTAAAATATATTTTTACTGAGCAAAAAATTTTTTCTGGGATCGAAACTGCAGACCCAACGTTGCTTAACTTACCAGATCAGACGGGCGGTTTCTTTATACACCGCACTATTGAACAATAACTTTTCTTTCTTCATCTCATGAAACAGAATACAGCAAATCTCGATATAAGGGCAACACGGAGGGGGGAGTGCCCTTATATCAAGTTGGAGGGGGGGGGGAGGCAAGCACTTAGGGGGCCAAGGTAGTCTATAGACCCCCCTTTCGAAATTGGAAAAATAAAAGAAGCTTTTTCAACTGGTAAATTCCACTATTACAAATTTTGGAGATTCCGTTTCGACTATTTCTTTTAATCCACTATCTTTGTTGAGCTCCTGTTCCATCTCTTTTTCATTTCCATCATATTTTCTTCGTCTTCTATCATTTTTAATAAATCTTTGAAAAGAATGTATAAATATAACAAAACAACAATGAAAATTCTAAAAATTGTCACCAAAACGAATATATTTATAAAATCATGAAAACTTAGAGAAACAAAGATCTTTGCTGAATTAGGGTCAGGAAGATATTTTCATGTTGTAGGAATGCGCGCATTCTATTTCTAAAAAATTTTTCAGAGATTAGGTCATGATTTGGACCCCGTTTAAGTTTTTAAAGAAATAATGCCGTTGAGAACAGAGAAAAAAGTTTAAAATAATGCCTTTCTGCGAAACTTGATAAAACAGAAAAGTTTTTAAACAGGTATATGTCGGATTCAGAAAAAAGAAGGTAGGGCTTTAGTGCTCTCCTTTTTAGACTAAAAGTCGATTCTTACAGGAAACCACTTTTAAATTCTGTAATGTTTTATCATTTGTTTTAATAAACAACTTTTATTGACTGTGGGACAGTGTTTTTTCTGTTCCTGGAACAGAACAGTTTAAACTGTTATGTTCCAGGAACAGAACAGTTTAAACTGTTCTGTTCCTGTTCTGTTCCAAGAACAGTTTGGAACAGTTTCAAACTGTTCCAAACTGTTCTCGGAACAGTTTGGAACAGTTTCAAACTGTTCCAAACTGTTCTTGGAACAGAACAGAACAGTTTAAAACTGTTCTTGGAACAAAAAAAACACTGCTGTGGGAAATGATATTGATATTCATGTTTTCGTTATAATAAACAAAAAATAATAATAATTTAAAAAATTTTTTTCTTTGGAGATAAGGGCCGCAAACGGCACCCTTCCTTTAAGACGTTAACATATTCACTGGACCACGAATCTAGACCCAAAAATAAAATTTTCCAAAATTGTTCCAAAATGATCCGAAATTGTTGGCCATAGCCCAAAACGGTAAAACAACTTATTTTTGGGCAAAAAGAATAAAGTTAACATAGGTTTGGCATCTTGCTACGCTAAAAGTATAAAAAATCACCATTTTTCAAGAATAAATTAGCTTTAATTCAAAAAACTCCTGTACTAACACACCAAACCCAATATATCACAATTTTCCTGGGAATCTGAGCTACAAATTTTTCAATAACTGTCCTTAACAAAAATCCCCCCGTAATCGAGTCAAAAATGTCGATCTTTGTCAAAAACCCAGTGAAAAAATCAGAGTATGCCTCAAACATTGGAGTATAACTTTTTATTGAAGCGAAAATTTGCTATCAGTGACTATATAAAAGTTGTAGGGTAGATTCTTAGCTTTCATATGAGCGGCCAACGAGCTCTCAACTCAATTCCCTCACCGAGATATATTCAAATTATTGAGAAGAGTTTTGTTTGTCAACATACCCCGAAAATTTGTAAATAATGTAATAAAAATTATATTTTTTTATGAATATTTACATAATTTCTTAAAATTGTATAATCTTCTATTGTAAAAAATAAATTTTTTTAAATCAATTGTAAAAAATTAACATAAAAGTCAAAGTTTTTATATTGGCATTACTTTCGAAGTGAATGACGCTATGAAGCCAATAATGCTGGCGATTGCCATGACGATGATTGCCGCAATGCCCATCCAAAAACTATAGCCTACGTCAGAAGTGCTGTTCCAATCTTGTTGGTTTTTGGGAGCAGAGCCTAAATTTTTTGGGTAGGCCTTAATTTCTGAAAACTCTCTCTCAGGCTTCATAGTGAATCCACAAAAAATTGTGGATTCATACCCTCCCCAGCTTTTCGCAGTTTAAAAGTCTAAAAGGTGGCTGTAAAATTTTTTTGACTACCTTCGAAATTCCTGACTTGCTAATTTATCTATTTACATATATAAGCAAATTAGATAATATTAGGCATTGCTGATTTTCATCTTTTCCGTTTTCGAAAAAGGTCAGAGTGTTTTGCTAAATTTTAATTGCGAAATGCTATTTTCTATACAATTTTGAATAAAAATGGCAAATTTTGCAGAAATAGCATGATTTACCGATTTGATCTTTATTTTTCACTCCGTAAATTGTTAATGCAATGACCAAAAATATTGTGGCAAATGAGCAGAGCGTAGGTAGAGGGTAGAACAATTTAGGGCAGCAAATGGCAAGACAGCTAACCACAGCCCACACAAGAACTGCTATTTCAACAAGAAATGCCAACACCATTAATACAATCACTGCTTTCTCCCAGCCTGGTTGATCCTACAAAGAAAATCATAAATATAAAAAAGTCTATCCTGTGTATAACTTATCATTTTGTAGACCATTATGATTTTTTAAATATTTTTAAAAAAATTGTGAGTGGAGGGGGGAGGGACGGGAAGCCACAGTCAGTTCGTAAGAACTAGAGATCGATCCCGTCCCAAATCACCTTGGTCCCCCTTTATATTTTTTTTCAAAAATTTTCGAAAAAAACTGAAGGGGGGACCAAGATAAATTTTTTTTCAAATCCCGTTCCGACCCGAAAATCTCGGGAATCGATCCCGTCCCGGATCCCGAAAATCCTGCCATAGTCCATCCTGAAAAATCTCGTCCCGGCCAAGAGGTCAAT
This sequence comes from Acrobeloides obliquus, assembly GCA_034698545.1. Taxonomy (NCBI): domain Eukaryota; kingdom Metazoa; phylum Nematoda; class Chromadorea; order Rhabditida; family Cephalobidae; genus Acrobeloides; species Acrobeloides obliquus. Next base: position 11,131 of record JAQGBS010003513.1, read on the forward strand.
CCTGAACTCGGGATCGAACACTAGTAAGAACGTTACCGGCAGGTCATTTTTATTCTTCGCCCCATCCGAAGATTTTATATACCTTAAACCAATTTTCACAAGCCGTTTCATTTTTACTATTTTGACAAGAACTAGTAATAATTCCAACTCGATTTGTCCCATTCTTATCTTGAGACCATCCAGGAGTGAACATTGCAACTACTGTAAGTGCCGTACCAACAAATACAAAAATGATAAAGATGGTTTTCATAAGAGTTGCGCACATCTTTGCCAAATTACCAAAAACTTCAATAAATCT
>JAQGBS010003514.1:0-11425 GCA_034698545.1 Acrobeloides obliquus
TTTCTTGAAAAATAGTCCAACATTTTCATATATAAAAAACGTAAGGGATATCAGGGTCGTCAAGAAACTAACTTTTTCCATTAGTTCTACTAGCATTATGTTAGTTGTATATAATGTACCGGTTGTTTTTTTATTGCTCCCACGCCAAAAATCGAGTTTAAATCCGTTTCCGTCGCCCGATGGCTCATTCGATAGCCCTAATCACCGGATTTTTTAGAAAACAAAATTATTGAAAAAAAATTTATTTTTGATTTTTTAGCCCAAAAATAGTGAAAATCACGGTTTTTTAATTGCTCCTACATTTCAAAAATTTGCATAAAACATGTTACAAAAAGAATTTCGACATTTACAACATAAAAATAGAAGCTTTTAACATTTCGCCAATGTTAATTGAACTAACATTATGTTAATCGGGTTAACCGAACAAGTTAGCTTTGACCTCACTGCCTTTAGATAAAATTGTCCCCCCCCCCCAAACCTGGATTCTCGCTACGTGCTTAACCAAATTATTTTTTCCGAGCTTTATATTTTTTTAAATAATTAATCTATTTCATGTTTACACGCTTAAAGCGCCCACGACGTAATATCAATTCATTCATATAGACTCGTCACGAATATAGTAATTTATAATTACCTCGATCGTAATTATTCTCGAATTATGCACGATATTCTCGAATTATGCACGCGCTAGCAGTCCGGAAATCGCATTTCTGGACACTAGCCGTTCGGAAATGCGCTAGCGTCCGGAAATAGTGCATTTGCACTATTTCCGAACGTTTTCCAGACGATTTCCGAACGGCTCGTGTCCAAAAAATCGAATTTCCAGACGGCTAGCGTACGGACACGATTTTCGAACGATTTCCAGACGGCTAACATCCGAAAATCGTCGAGAAATGTGTTTCACGACTTCTACCGCGCACCCTAATTACCAAAAACTTAATTTAAGCTTATTAGTTTCTCGTTTTAATAAACTTTGATTAGCAATAAAAAATAACAAACGCGTTAGTTTGTGATGAAAAAACTTGATGTTGAGGTTGAACGAGTGACTGTGATGAAAAAGTCATAGAACTTGGCGCAGATGCTGCTGGCAAACCAGCGAATGGTGCTTGGTTCCGGTATGCTGAAGCATATGGTGCAACAGCTGCGGAAACTGCACCCGAAGCTGGTATTGCAAAATTAGGTGTTGTTTGCTGATTTGCTGGAATCTGTATATTATATTGGGGCTGTATTTGAGCCGGTATATTTGATTGCATTGGATTTAATGGTTTGGTTAGATCAATTCGAATAGGTTGTGCGGCTGGTTGTGTTTGTGGCGTAGAAGGTTGATGACTAAGTTCTTTTGCTAGACGTTCTCGAAAATAGAAATAACGAGTCCTTGATTCTAAATATTGATCATACAAAGTTCTAAGTTCTCTAAAAAAGAAATAAACAAAAGCTATAAACAATTAACCCACGGATTAGTGGGACATGGAAGTTCTGGATCTCCATCTGCACCACCGCCAACTTTATACCCCCAACATTGAGGCGGATTTGATACTGAACTGCTAATTGTAGAGAAGCTATTATTTGAAACTAATGAAACTGTTGATTTCTTGCTATTTGGTCCCTCTTCGTTTTCACCACTAAAACGTTTAAAGAGAGTGACATTTATGGCATAATTAAAGAAAAAATTTTTTCTAAAAAGATCATTTTTAGGAGTAAAAACAAGCGAGAAATTGATTGCGCGCATCGCCGAAGTGTGAAAATGCTTCCCCGACCCTGATTCAGGGAAAAATTGTGTTTTTGAAGCAAAAATTGTCATTTTTCGCATTTTCAAGAACCCAATTTCCCTGAATCAGGGAAGCATTTTCACGCTTCGGTGATACGCGCAATCGATTTCTCGCATGATTTTACCGCTAAAAATGATTTTAGAAAATTTTTTTCTTGGATTAGGCCATAAATGTCACACCACTTTAAGTTGATGAAAAATCAATTAATACCTTCTCTTTAATGTTTTTCGCCTTGATTGTTCTTGTGGACAGTTTGGAGTTTTATGGTCAAGCGCCCCGCACGTAAAGCATTTGTCGCCCATACCAGGCTCTTTTCGTAGGCGTGATGTGGATCTTTCAATATGAATTTCACGGCCTTCTAATTTGTACTTATTCAATTTGTCAATGGCTTTTTGGGCGTCATCATCTGTTGGTACATGCTAGAAAAGCATGGGTTTAAATTTGTTTTTTTTAATATGTAATTCTGTTTTATTTTTTGAATGTGAAATCATAAATATTTATTTATAAATCGAGATTATAAAATAAAAGCTTATAGCTTTTGTTAATCACTTACCACAAAAGCAAAATTTTTAAGGACATCACATTCGAGCACGGTAAGGTCAAATTCTAGGAATAAATTCTTTAAACGATGAGAATCAACAGAATCACCAAGATTTCCAACAAAAAGTTTTACCATAATGTTCTTTCCTAAAGGACGTTAATTTTGGGCAATTAATAAAAGTAGTGCCAGTAGTAGGGTAATACGGGTAGTATCGGTACTACCGGTAGTACTGATACTACCCATGCTACTTTTACTAATTGCCTAATTTTGGAAGGTCACATTTCCATTTTTAGCAACGTGACTAAACTGAGAAGTCGAAATAATTTCAAAGATCCGGCAGTACCCCTCCTCTTTTGGTTAAATTTGTAAAAAATAAGATAAAGAGCCGCAAGAAAATCAGACACACAAATCATGATTAGCAGGGTTACCACAAATACATACAAATAGTCTTGACAGTGTCGATACGCGTACAACTTGGCGTCAGTCAATCATTCAACAAATAAAAAAAGTCGATATCGATTTTTTACTTATACTTTTTTTAATATTAATTCTGCGAATTTTGGGAATCACGTTTCCACTTTTAGCAACGTGACTAAACTAAGAAGTTGAAAAAACTGAAAACAGAAATGTGACTACAAAAAACACACGAAAAATCGAAAATTTTCTATCAAAACTTTGACTAAACACCACCAGAAAAATTTTCTTTTGACCACAACATCCAAAAACTTCATCATAATTCTGGGTGACAGCGTTAGTCATAAACAAACACACAGCCAAAATACTATAAGAGATATAAATATGGATCGGACCATAATTTTATATTATGTTGTTAGGAAAACTCTGCTACTTTGTATATGAATTTGGACCCGGAAATTTTATTGTAAAGATGACATATAGGGGGTAATTTTATGCGGGGTAATCGATTGCGCGCATTCCCGACGCTTCTCTGGCCCTGATTCAGAGGATGGATAGGTGTGTTGAAGTTAACGTGAGCTAAAATACGATTTTTTCGGGAAAACAGTATGAATAGGGGTTTTCTAATCGGAGATCGGGATCATGCATCGGCAATGTGCACAATCGATTCCGCGTCTAAAAAACACTTATTCCAGGTTTTTCAACAAAAAATCGAATTTAATTCATTTTTTACACGCACCATCTTCCTAAATAAGGGTCAGGAAAGCGTTTTAACGCTTAGGAAATGCGCGATCGATTCCTTGCATAAAATTACCCCTATATGGGTCATTTTTAGAAATAATTTTTTGAGTCAAAAATTCATGTAAAAAGTCCAGAACTTTTCGAACAACCAAATAATTACAAAATAAATTCATTTGATTTTATTATTAATAATATTATTTTTTAGTATTTATTATGTGTTTTCATAATATCAGTTTTTTCAACGAAAAATCGAAACCGCGAACGCTAATGCACTCGCAGTTTCTCCGAGAGTAAAACCGCGTTGAAAAAGACTTTTTCTATTAAAATACAGTAGCGGCAAAAAAACTTTCCCCAAAAGAGGAAAGATTTTGGGGAAAGTTTTTTTGCCGCTACTGCATATACTAAAAAAGACTCGAACGATATTATAAAAACACCTAATAAGTTTTACAAGTTTGTTTATACAAAAAAGAATTAAATTAGTAAAGAAGCATATGAAACAAGCCCAAAAGTGCGCAGCCTTGGGTATGTCGAAATTTAAAAACGGTCTTTTGTTATTGAATCTATAATAAATTCTTTACTTCATGTATATTTTTTTAATTTTGAAAAAACATAAGGAGACAAAGGGGAAATTTTTTTATTATTCGGATTTTGAGAGCACCCCCTCCCCCCAGCTATGGCCCTGTTATCGAATAAAGGGCACAGTTGGAACAAATCGAATTTCTTTTCAGAAATAAAACTTTAAAAAATAGGAATTTTTGAGTGTTTGAGAAGAAATTGGATAATTTTAAGAGCATTATAGTTAGACTTCAAAAAACTTTAAAACTTTTCTAAAAAAAGAAAAGCCAAGTTTACATAAATATCAAAAAGAATATTATGTAACAACTTTAAATCAATAACAACTCATCACAAATAAATAAAAAGTAAATTTCATTAATTGGTCGTATCAGGCGGATTGTTACTAAAGCGATCTTTTTCTCGTAGCAAATAATGAGCAACAAAATCTATCGGATTGGGAGGTCTTTCTTTTGAGAGAGCGCCTAAAGCTTGCAGAAGTATAGGTACAATCGTTTGATCCAAGTATTGTCTAGTTGGTAGTGAATTAAGCGCATTCTGAGTAGATTCTTCCTAAAATATTAATTTCAATAAACTAGAGACTGAACTCCTTCGGCACTCCCGAACGGTGCTCCTAAGCAGCTTTCCCGAGCGGTTCATCCGCACCCTTTTATAGTCCTCTTGAAATTCGCATAAACATATTTACACACGTTCTATTAGCACGATATAGACGCCCTAGTCAACAACTACGTAAAAATACGTGAAAAATTAAAAATCGATTTTTTAATTTTACAGTAGGGTACCCCCTCATTTTTGGTGTCAAAAATCTTAGAATTTCATCCTTTTCACAAGCTTATGGGAATCTGTTTGGTAAGGAGGTCGATTTATTTAAGCCCACCCTGTATATAAGAAGGTATACTATATAATTTTTGTGATATTTATTATCATTAAAACTTTATCAAAGATTATTTTACCTGGTCTTTCTTTTCTTTCTCAGGCGGAATGTTAGCTGTAATGTCACTCGAATTTATATATTGTTCCGCAGGTTGATTTTGAGCTTCAGATTTTAAAGCTGTGGTCGGCTCTTCTTCTGTAACTATTTCATCTGTTGTAGTAGCTTGTTCTTCTATTGGAACATCAAGTTGTTGAGGATTTGTATCGGTCATTTTTCTAAAATATTAATAATAAGGAAAATTTAAGAGACACTTTCTCGAAAAGTCGAATATGGACCAAGGTCCCAGACGACAAAGTTTTAAGGTACTCGCACGACCCCAAGTAGTATTGTTTTTTATACATATACTCGGTTAGTGAATGCAAATGCCTTAGTAATTAGCTCGGTAGCATTCGTGGTGCCGGAGCATTTTCCATGCATTTCAGTTTTAGTGTACACTTTGTCAATTAACACTTATGGGTAACAAAATGGCATATAACTATGACCCATATGCGTATCTCTGGGACCACAAAGGCTTCCGGGCTAAAAATCCAACGGCTTTTGCATTTATTAACGAGTATGTAATAAACAAAATACTACTCGGGGTCGGGCGGAGTACCTTCAAACTTTGTCATCTGGGACCTTCGAATGTTCAAGACAACGTCTCTTAAAGTGTAAATAATGAATTTTAAATGGCACAAATAAAAAATAATCTTATTTTTTAAAATTAATTTGAAGTTAAAATTGCTTAAATAAAGTTTTATAATGGAGTTAATTATACGTTTTAATCATAAAATTTAGAAATTTTTAAATTAGGATCAATAACTTAAGATAATACTTTGCCACTATTTGGCAAAATGTATAACCTGCATATCATAAAACTTCAAATCATATAAATCAGAACTCGTATCAAATGAAAATGCAAAAATATGTCTAAAAATTACGTACCCTGGATTGCACATATGTTTGTACTGTCCAGAAAGTCTGACTCCATTTTTCAAAATCTATATAGTTTTTACCATTAAAAGCTTTTCACTAAATTCTTTTTTTTATTTTGTAGAGCAACTGTTGGAGATCAAAAGTATGACGTTTTTTTGGATAAAAGTTTGTCTATACTTTTTTATGGTGATTTTATTGATTTTTTTAGTGTCTTTTTCAATAAAATCGTCATAAAAAAGTATAGACAAACTTTTTCCAAAAAATGAACATACTTTTTATTTTCAACTGTTGCTCTACAAAATGTGTTTGTTAAAAAATTTTCATTTTGAAATTGTCATTGGAGTCCACTGGTCTCACTTGTAAATGGCTCAGTGGAGTCTACTCGATTTTGAAAAATCAAATTTTGAAAAAGATGCCATTTTAAAAAAATGATTCTATTTTTAAAAACTTGGTTTTTTAAAGCGTTTGTAAGGGGAATCTAAAAACTTTTAATTCCGACACTTTTCAAATAAATCCACAACATAATTTAAAAATTTAGCTTTAATATTAAAAATGACTTCGCAAGAGAATAACTATGGATACGATGAACAGGTAATTTTTAAGTATGACGAACTCTGAGATCTTCCGGTAACGCAAGAACGCGGATGCGCGTAGGACACAAAAATTAAACTAGTATTTATGATTTGTTAGACTAGAAATGTTTTAACCAATCCCCACCCAAATACTTCATTCCTCCCCCAATTTGGTATTCATGTACAGCGCAAAAAATTGGTCTCACATGAAAAGTTTTAGCGACGCGCAAGAAAGGTTGTACTACATATTTTGTATCTTAATTTTCTTCAATATATATGTAGTTTACTTTGTTTTTATTTATAGAGTCTAGCTTATTATGAAGCATGGAGGCAATATTATGAATCAATTGGATACCAATCTTACTATCCTTATTATAATCAGTACCCAAATGCAAACATGCCTGGACAATTTGGTACAGTATCATCACAACCTCAAACAAATGAATTTGCTTCACAAGAAACTAGCACATCTGCAATATATAGTAATCATAATGAAGCTTCCTCAACACGGTATCAAAAACCATCTACTTCTTACGGGTATGGGTATGGACAAAATCCAGTAATTATGAAAGACTTACATACAAAAGGAATTGATAAAGACGTACATGCACCACAGAAATCAATTAACAATAATAAGATAATCAAAAAAGATGAGGCCAAATGGGATAAAATACAATGGTAAAATTTATTTTAAAAAATGGCAAATACAAAATTAAATATAGGGTAAAAGACACATCTTCTAATTCAACTCAAGAGCATTTTGAATCAAATACTGTGCTCATCACTGGTGTACCTTCCAAGTATGTTTTTTAAGTAGATTTTATTTATTTATTATTTTAGTGCAACAGAAGAATTTTTATTTAAAACCTTTAGTACACTAGGCCCAATAGCATCACAAATTTCTAATGGCAAACCAAAAATTCGTATTATACGAGGAGTCAACACAGATGCATGTGTAATAAGATATGTAGAAGATAGTGTTGCTGAAGCTGTTATTAAAGAATTTAATGGTAATCATACGTGTGCAAGGGGACCCAATTGGATCCTCTGGTAACTCGTAGCCCCCCCCCCCGCTCATAGGTGAACAAACATGGGAGAAAGGGGGTCTGGTGCTAGATTGGGTCCCTAAACTTTTCAAAAATTTGCCTTGGTCCCCCCTTATGTTTTTTTCAAAAATTTTCCAAAATTTTGGGAACCAAAAAAAAGAACCAACTTGGCCGCTCCGATGCCGACGTAGGATTATTTCATTCAAAAAAATTTTAGGCAAACCTTTTCCCGGCTATGATAACATAATGAATGTTACTCATGGAAAGTATGAAGCATCTGAATTTTCGATTAGAGGAAAAAGGAAGGCCAAAGAAGCTCTAACCTTTGGGCAAGGTTATTTAAGCAAGAACCCTAAAGGTATGAACTAGCATAAATGTGGGACAGTGATGATAAACTTGTGGAATAAATGAAAAGTATTATACTTTTTTACGCGCATATCACTCGGACTTAAAGTGAAAAAAGATCGCGTATCCATGATTTTATTTACAAATTTTATTTGCAATTACTATTTTTTTAATACTAATTCTAATGACCTATTATAGGTGTCCTGACAGGATTTGTTCGAGAAAATGAAGATTCTTCCAATGTTGATAATCGAAGCAATAAACATGGATATGAAACAAAAACTAAACATCTATATAAACAACGTGGACGAGCTGGATTTGGCTTAGGTAAATAGTAACGAGAGACCGAGCGCTACAGCGCTCGGAGGGGATAAGAAGAGATATTTGTGAAGATTCTCGAGTGCTTCTCCCTCCGAGCTTTTCCTTTCTCCCAGCGCTTCTCCCTTCTAACATTTTCTTTCTCCGAGCGTTTGTAGTGACGCGTAAATATGCCAATTTTGGACACTCGGTGTGTAAAACCTATCAAATTTTGGATTTCTGAAAACCCATAGCCATAACTACCTTTAATTCAATTTTTCTAGAAATTAAAAAGAATCAAGATACTAATAGAAGTCAAGATAACTCAAATAACCAACCTTCATTACGTAGTTGGGATTGTGCAAAATGTGGTAACGTCAATTTTCCCTATCGTACAGAATGCGAAGAATGCCATACCAAAAAACCAAACGTATAGATTTATTGACAATATATTGTACTATTATCCTACTACATTAAACATCAGTCCAGTCTTGAATAAAAAATTTTATAAGAAAGTTCACGTTGTGACCATACATGGGCAAGGGGGGGTACTGTACCCCCTTGAGAAACGGAGAGGGGAATCGCTCTATCTCCCCCAATTTGAAGCGTAATAAACGTCTTAGTGCATAGCTTTTTTCTACAGGCCTCACAAATACGTTGAGGTAAAGATCTCGAAAAATGTTTTCAGGAAAAAAAGTAGATACATTTTGAAGCTCGTGAAATATGCATAATCTATTGCGTTGATCCATAAATAAGATCTTTTGAGCGTTGTAACGAATTGTATCCAAATGACTCCTCATGACGTATGTCTAGGCGAGAAAACAATTGTGCGCATTGCCATTTTTAGCACAACTTTTGCCCGTAGTATCGATGATAATTCTATCTATGTATGAATCCTCGAAATTTTTTATTTTCAAATATTTATAAATTCAATAAGACAAATAAAAAATAAATAATCATATTTTCAAAATCTATATTAAAAATATATCACTTCCAATTGTAAAGGCACTTCATGAAAGCAACGTATAAATATACAATAAAATATAAAATAATTTTTTGAAAATAACAAAAATTTACATAACCCCTTGGGAGGTCCGTTGCCAGAACCCAGTTTGGAGGGTTGACACTAACACACATGAAATAGGGGAACCGTGCCCTCTAAACACCTCACCATATTCTAAAATTACAAAAAAAATCGAAATTTTGAGACACCCGTCCGAAGGCCGGCAGAAAAAAATCATACGGGAGGGATCATTATTTTTTTGGCTATTTTTCCAAAAAAATTTTGGGGCATCAAAAATCGGAAAATTGTAGTAAAATTGGTTTAGCTCTTAGAATTGATTGCTCGCCGTGAAAAGGGTTGTATTTTGGTATAGTGGGTCTGATATTTCTCCTACGATTTTCATGGGCATCTCCGTTAATTTATTAAAAAATCACGTTATTTACGCCCAACCTGTATAATAATATTAAAATTAAGAGAGTTTGAGCAATGGAAACATCCAATGATTTGACGATGAGAAATCGAAGATAACATCTTTCTAAAAAAACTTATTAAAATAACTTTTAAAGAAACTGATCAGTTTTGAACAAATTTTTTTATAAGAAAGTACATGATGTTGATATCATTTTTGCGTTGTAAATAAACTCTAATTCGTTAACCCTTAGTAGATAAAGTCCGTTTCCACTTGACCATCGTCCCCGAACTTTTTCTCATTGGCGGCGGAAACGGACTTTATTTGAAAGTCAAAATTGTATTAAAAATTTAAATGTGTTTGTGTATTGAAGCGAAGGGATTGATGCCAGGGACGACAAAAAATGGAAATATCGTTTCTTTTTTTTTCACACACATCATCAAACTTACATGGATTTTTTGGGCAGCAAATAGTCTTGAAATTACAGCATTCTGCTTACATATCCTTTCTAATACGGGTATAAGAGGTTTAAATTCTTTTGTTGAGTCTAAATTCATTAGCTCATTGCGCGCCATTAAAAAGGCTTCTTCTGCATGTTGAAAGCATTTTGCAGGATCCTTGGCTTTCATATTTTCTATTCTAAAACAGAAATATTAAAGGTAGAAAAAAATCAAAATTTTTTCCTAAAAAGCGAAATTTTGGTCACTTTTGGTGAAACATCATGAGGGACCATTAGGATTTTTGAAAAAAATTTTTTAATCCCGACTTTTCCCGAAAATCCCGTTATAACTCTAATTTAAATCAAACGTTCTCGAGATCGTATGGACAATCAAACAGACATTACACGTTTATACTAGTAAGATAAAAATACCTAGAAGCACGTAAATAATGCAAATAAGGCACCATTAATGGACCAGATATTGATATGAAAGCTGATGTTCGTTGCCGATAACGAATTGCTTCGCCACCAGGTACGTCAAGATTTGCCGAAGCTATTAATCCAGCACAAAAATGAAAGTATGCATCAGCAAGATAAGTTTCAGCACGATGATAAATTAGCATTGCTTGTAATTCTGTGATTCGTTGTCGAACCAAAATTTCTTTCTTTTGTTTAAAGGCTCGTTTTCTATCAGCTTTCTTTTTTTCTTTATTGACTAAATGCAAGAATACTTAATAGTTAATAAAAAAATTACTAAATTGTTTATAATATTAGGTTGTTCCAAAAGCTCCCGGATTTTTTACATGAATTTTGGACCCAAATTTTTTTCTTATAAAAATGACCCCTAGAGGAGTATTGTATGTAGAGAATCGAATGCGCGCATTGCCGATGCATGAAAAGTATTGCTATACTCAGAACCGTAGCTAGGATTCGGGTTTGGAAAGGGCACGACTCTTTTTTTAATTTGGAGGAGGGCAATTTGGAGAAGAAGCTATAAAAGATTTACCAGTTGAGTGTTCAGCCATTAGAAAATTACTTGACCTTTCGATCATACTTCGAAGCCATTTTGTAACAACTTCTCCGAAATACCTAATATTAACACATGAATACTCTTTCAAAATTCCGGTTTTTGGAGAAGATTTTTTGATCAAGCTTAATAACTTCAACAAAAAATTTTCTTTTTGAAAATTTTTTTTGTAGAAATTGTTATGCATGGTCAAAAACACTCCAAGCCGGAATTTTGAAAGAGTATTCCCTTGGTAAACAATGGTTAATAGACAATCTTTATAATATATAGTATTTTGGCGGAGATGTCAATAATCATGAGATCTCAAGAATGGCAAAGTCTTGAGTATTGAAATCTTTTACATTTTTGTTTATGTAGATGTGAAAAAATGTGGTACAATGACTCACCAATAACTATATGT
>JAQGBS010003515.1:0-11424 GCA_034698545.1 Acrobeloides obliquus
GCGGAATCGATTTCTCGCATAAAATTACCCCTATAAGGGTCATTTCTGAAAAAATCATGAAAAAAATTTTTTTGTCGAAGATCTTGTCGCGATGTCTTGTCCCCCTTTAAAGCTAAAAATGCCAAAAATAGAGTTTTTTCAAAATTGTATATCTTTTTAAGGAATAAAGCTTTTTCAATAAGTCTTTTTGCATCCGCAGCATCAGTTTCGAATCTACGCAACACAAGATAGGAGTTTAATCTGCGACCTCTGGTGCCGAAACAGTACTCTACCACTTAGCCACGAGGTCACACGATCAAAGATCTACCAAATCCACTTATGACTCATCATTCCATACCTTCTGGATCATACTCTGCTCGGTCAGATGTCTCCCAGGCCTTTTTCATATTTACGACTTCTGAGCAAATTATAGCAAAACTATAGACATCGGCTGGTTGGGTTCCTAGACGAGAATCCATTCGTAAAAGTTCTGGTGCTGTCCAAAGGCGATCTAACAATAACAAATTTTATAGTGCTTTAGACAAAATTTTTGACAAACCAGCTGCAGATCGTTTTTCCACGCGGCGAATTCCAGTGAGTCCAAATTCAGAAATTTTGACCTGCCATCGATCATCGACAAGACAATTTTTTGATTTCAAATTTCCATGTACTCCGATAAACGACTTATGGATGTAATTTAGACCCTAAATAGGGGATTTTCTCTCTTAGATAAGGTTTAACCAGAGACCCAAATCTCATTCTTTTGCCTTTCTAGAGACTGTCCGTACTCTTCCCGGTAAGAGGTCCAATGAGCGTCAAGGGAGAGGATTCCAATTTTGATTGTTGCTCCTAATAGATGTCGAAAATTAGGTCGACCCCAGGATCGGACCAAGGGCCCACGAAGTGCGTCATCCATAAGGAACAGACTTCTTGGACCTCTGGTCCATCCCGTCTCCTAAAAGGGGCGTAGTCTATTTCCGCTATAGCTAGCATTGCCAGATGCTTTTTTTACTAAGGTTGTAAAATTTTGGTGAGATTGTAATAGAGGATGCAAAAATTTGATTTTTAAGTCCAAATTTATTTTTGTCAAAAATTTGATTTTTCGCCAAATTCGATTTTCTTCAAAATTTGATTTTTGTCAAAAATTTTTTTTTGTCTAGAACGATTCAAAATTGATTTTTGGCCAAAATTCCATTTTTTTAACAAAAATTCTCCCAGTACGTACGGCCCGATGATGGCCCATTTTCGACCACTGTTCTTACCTCAGCAAGATCTCTTATTATCGAGTAGATAAAAAACCCATCCATTGTAATCGTCGAATTTGACATGATATCTTGGAGATTGCCTCGTGAACAATATTTCCACACCGAAATTATCGCCGGACCATCAATGGACAAGCCAATAAAGCGATTGATATTATCATGGTCCAATGTCCTCATCTGGAAATACAAAACTATGAGCAGCAAAAGTTACGTTGTTTAATACTTGTCGTAACTCGGCCATGCCACTTTCATCCAACCTTGTTGTGGCTTCATGTTTGATTCCGATGACCTTTTCTTGCCGATATATGTAAATGGGCAAACTTTGCGAGTTTTTACTAGCAATGGAATATTGCGATGAAGATGTATTCGAAGCTGAATGCAAAGAATGCATGCTTGATTGCAAAGAGCGTATGCTTCTCGTACTCCCGTTTTCTTTCTAAAAATTAGGATCAAAAATTTTTTCCACCCTCGTCCCCCTCCTCCGAAATTGGATTCTGGATATGCCACCTCCTTCATGTATACTCTTTTTTACCTTGGTAGTAAGAAACTTCAAATTAGCAAAATTTATTTGCCATAAAAGATTTTGCTGTGTTAGATTCCTCCGTTTTACCCTATAAAATAAATTGACTATAATAACAAAGGGTCTTCTTTTTACCGATAGATCATATAAGCCCCATACATTAAGCCAATAGCGATGGCACATCCTACAATGATGACAGCTATGAATACGCCTCGATATTCAATAAAAGCATCAATTGGGCACCCTAGCCCATCGAAACCACATTTTGGTGTCGAAGTGGGTTGTACGCCACCATGACTGGCCCAAATAGAAGTGGTAGGATCTGTGAAGAGTTTTGTTGCGTTCTAAAAAGTAATTTTCCAAAATTCGTATATCAACTCAAGTTTCGAAAAGAGGGAAAAGAGAAGATCAACTTACTACGTCATCGATCGTGTTCCCTGTAATATTATCAACGTGTTGATACAATTGAAATGAAAGATATGAAACAAGTTTTCCGGCATCATTATAATTCGATATTAAATAGTTAGCCTTTCTGAAGCCATCTCGACCCATTTTAATATTCCCATTTACACCACTAACTGTAATTGAATAAATGTAGCTATATTTTTTAGTGAAAAATTGAAAAAAATGAACATTTTTGTTGGAAAATAAGAAATTTTGGTAAAAAAATCAAAAGTTATCAGAGGTACAATTATACATAGTGAATAAAATTGTTTTGGAGTTCTTAAACAACACAAAATCGCCGTCCATACACAGACCCTGCGGACCTCGTCATAGTTACGCCACTGGTTACCTGCTTGGAAGTCATTATTCGCGCCAACATAAGTCCCATTGTATACCACATCACTGTTGCCACTTTTGTTGATAGCATTTGATAGAGCAACAGCATAAAGATAAATACTATCATGCAGAGTTGGGGCATAATCAGAAGCCTAAAGAATGGATTGGCTCAAACAAGGGCGTCGTTAGGATATATTTCATGAGGAATGGGATCTTAACAAATTTTTGTTTCAAATCAAAGATTATAAGACTACTTTTGTTGATAGCACCCTTACGATTTTGGCTTGCCTTCTGCCGTCCAAAACCCGGTGAGGAGGGGACAATGCCCACTTTTCTCCCCCACCCATTCCCGATATGCCACTAGGCACAATCTTTTTTAAAACTAAAGTTTTTACCTGATACAAATTTTTACATGCAGAACAATTAAATGGAGGATCAGCCATCCTCTCCATAACTTTTGTGTTAAATGCTGTTATATCGGAATTTCCATTATCGATCGTTAGCTAGATATTTTTTAAATACAAATTTAAGATTAAGTAGGTATACCAAAAATGTTTTAGAAGAAAACAGTTTAGCAGATGGGTCATTACCGTAGATAGGATTGGTTTCCAGATCTGCTAAAATATGTATTGAAATAGGATGCAAAAAATTCAGTCGTACGATAGCTTGTGGCGACCCTTAGCTGCCGTAAATAACAGGGGTATTTTTCCGAAAAAAATATTTTTTCATAAATTTTCTTAAAAAACCTTATTTGGGTTTTTTGATGTGGGGAACCAAAAAAACGCACTTTCGATATGGAAAATTTCCTTGATCCTATATCGACTAGCACCCTAGCACCTTGGCTCAAACAGGGTTTTTTATGTCAAATTGATGCCAATTTGGCCTGAAATTTTGTAATCGGGGGGTTTCGGCTATGGCGAATCGGTAGCCAGAGGTCCGGGTTCGAGTCCCGGTCGGGTCCAAAAACTTTTGCCCAATTTTAAAAATGCGCTGTTAGTAAAATTTTTGTTACCTAGTCTTTTAACAGTAGTTCTCAGTATATACACATATTCGTCAGTGTCCATACCGGCTTTGTGAGCAGCATCAGCAAAATTTCGATATATGTTCATATCTTCCATACACAAGATGACGACTAAAATTACATAATAGTGAAATGTTTTACATTTTTTACGGCGGTTTTTTTGAAATTCGAAAGTTTAAAAACGAGACTCGCCATTCGACTCAGCTCAAACGAGATGAGTAAAATGTTATTTTGAACAACTGGAAAGATTTGAAAAAATCGCGTAAAAATCCAATTTTATTGGATCACCCTGTAATATACAACAAGCATTTAGCCCCTACTTCTAGAATTCATCTTTATCTGGTCTAGTATAAACGTAACATCATCATTAATAAAATTTGTAATAGGTTTCTTAAAGGCAATGCGAATTTTATTTGTGCTTGTTGTCAGTGTCTAAAATATTAGATATAGTCCGATCCACGATATCTATTCGTCCTCCACTTATTACATACAGTTGGGAAGGACAATAAGGATGGTTTCAAAAAATTTCCACAAGAAAAATTCTACAAGATGTTTTCCAAACAAAAAATTCCAATAAAAAATTTTTTGCAGAAAAAAGCTAGATCTTGAAACAAAAAGGAGCTGAAGATTTGGGTTGGACCAGAGGACGAAAAAAGGTCGGGACACAGGATCCCAAATGAGTTCAGTACACAATAGGCCCGGACTCAAATGGGTCCTAGGGTCAGGGACCCGAGTGGGTACTGGACCCAAGTGGATCCAGAACCCATTGGTTGGGTCCCGGACCCATGAGGTCCTTTGGGTATTGGGGTCCCAAAAAATTGGGTCTTTTTCGGACTCTGGGCTGGACCCAGCCTCTTTTTGAAAAAGGAGAAAAAGTTTTATTTATTTTTTCTTATTTTATCCACTTACATCAAGTTCCTCAACAAAATAAGTACAGCTTTCTTCTTGTGTATAAATCAGCGAAAGCATATCCCATGATAATGATATCATCATCGTTTGAAGTGCTGTTGCAGAGCTAAAGGTTAAGAGGCATTATCTCGAAAATACGAACAATGTAGGACACAGTAAAAAAGTTTTTCCAATTTCTTTGAAATCAACGTATACGCTCCATTTTTGAATCGAGGAGCAAGAATTTAAAGTCCATTTTTCGATCTAACTTTTACTTATCCCTGTACTACAGGAAATATTTTAAATTTAAAAAAAATTTTTGACTCACTCTCGGTAAGTGTCGATGGCACCATATACTGTTGGATAATATGGCCCGAGAAATATGCTAT
The DNA here is from genome assembly GCA_034698545.1 of Acrobeloides obliquus. NCBI lineage: Eukaryota > Metazoa > Nematoda > Chromadorea > Rhabditida > Cephalobidae > Acrobeloides > Acrobeloides obliquus. Next base: position 4,840 of record JAQGBS010003515.1, read on the forward strand.
GTGTAGTAGCACCCCACAAAAGCAGATTCACGTTGTAGAAAGTCGCCACGTCACCTTCTAGTTCATCGCCTAAAATTTGGTGAAAAAGGCGAAAATGTATTGGTTGTACAATAAATACCTCAAAAAATATATCGAATTTCGACATCTTTCCCTTGTTTTCGATGAAATTTTTTTCAGTACTATGTAAAAGTGTATGCTGAATACGATCCAATCAGTCGCTTTGAATGAAACTCATGTTTTCGTGTCAATATTCATGCTTTTTTGAAAAATCGGGGTCACCCTGGATGGACCCTTTGGTCTCCCAAGGGGTCCAAAAACTCGAATTTTCAAAAAGTTTCCTTTTGCACAAATGTCTAAAAATGGCTTTTTGGACAAATATATTTTTTGGGGGAAATAGCGATTTTTTTGTCGATTTTTGGTGAAAAATGTTATTTTTATTTAAAAGCGGAAATTTTTCAAATTTTGTCCAAAATTGAAAAAACATCTTGGTCCTCCATTTGGAAAATTTATCAATTTATTTTTCAGGATTGAAGTTGGGAGGGGTCATCCCTTCTTGGCTACACTATTGACCAATAGTGGATCCAGGATTTGGTTGGGGAGGGGGTCGCCAAGGCAACTAGATAAAAAAAGGCCATTTTCTTAAGAACTTTTAGGTTAGGGCCATACCCCATAAATCCGTTACTGACGCTGGTTCCAGAAACGATCTCGCGGTGAGGCCCCGCGGACCGCTGAGAGGGTTTATGGAACTGGCTCATTCATTACCATTGATACAAGATGGACTACCAACAATAACATTATAGAGGTTTTGTGCTGCAAATTCAAGTGCATAACCTATACCAGTTTTTCCTATGCATTCTTCGATTTTATAAAACAATCTAAATTAATGCCCTTGAATCTTTTTTGTATAAAGTCTCATACTCTATAGTTGAACCGTTTGGAAGCAAATTTTCTTGATAGATTCTATCGATGGCTATCAAAGCAGCTCCTGCTGAATTGTTGAAAGCGACACCGGATGAAATATTTGTGGGAAACAACATACCCATTTTTACATGAACGGGTGCCTAGAACATTATATACAGGGTTCAGAAAAAGTTCCTGCGCATGAATATTGACCGAAAAAACGGCATATACGATTGTACAGAGCGTTCATTTTGGTCTGCAACATGAATGTTTTTAGTCATTCTCGCACCCCCTTTAACGAATTTTTATGCGATCTTTTTTAAATTGTAGCTGGACAATGGCCGGGTAAGTGTTGATAAAAGTTTTCGAAATCCGTTGATCCTAACATTGCCAAAAATTACTTTGAAGTTTTCAAAGTTGATTTTCTTCACCTTAACAATATGTTAAAAATTTAATTTTTTATGAAAATACAGAGCTTTAGTCCCTCTAACACATGCAAAAAATCGTATATAAAAATTATTTAACAGTGGCGAGATATTTGACTTTGAAGTTGATAGTCAAAAATGAGAAAAAAACAAAATGACGCACCACTACACCATGTGGTCGATATTATTCACCATAGGGTGATGGTATAGTGGTTAGCGCGTTAGACTAGCAGCCAGAAGGTCGAGGGTTCTATTCCCGGGATCGTCATTTTGTTTTTGCCTCATTTTGTGAGTGTTCGAAAAAGTTTCATTATACCATTGGTAAAATCAAAATCCACTGTCATTTTTTCAAAATTGGATTTTTGAAGTGAAAATGGTCATTTTTTGCATTTTTCGCCTGAATCAGAATCAGGTAAGCGTTTCCACGCTTCGGGAATGCGTGCAATCGATTCCTCGAATTGAATTACCCCTAATAGGATCATTTTTAGGAAAGAAATTTTGGAGTCAAAGATGCATGACAAGATGGAACTTTTTTTTGTGTTACTTTGTACAATCATTTATGCCACGTTTTCGGTCAATATTTACGCTCAGGAACTTTTTCTGAACCCTATAAAACAAAGGTACACCATCTTGAAAAACCCCTCTCCTAAAATCGACTGAGCCCAATAGGAATCTCAACAAACTTTTCTATATAAGGTTTTTATGGACCATTCAAGTATGGATAAATCCAAGTTATGCAATTTTTACTCCCCCATCCACCCCCTCCACGTAATCAAAAATGAACGTAACTTACATATGCTATGAGAAATGGAAAAAGCATCCAAAAATAAGCAAAAATAAAAAACGCGCGCATGTTATCAACCATGCTTATGGTATAAGATAAAGTTCAAAATTCACTTTTATGATTCTAGAGATGTAGAGACTTCTGAAACCTACAAAATATCAAAAACCTCATCTATCAACCTCATATTCCATAATCCCACATAAATCATTTCTCATTTAGCCAATAATATTCAGAAGTTTGTTTTTATACAGCTTCTAATCTCGTTTTATTAGATTTTTTGTCGGAAATGAAGCACTAAAGATGATACGAATAAACTTCCATATACGTACGTATGTGTGTTGAAAACAGAATATATGACCATAATCTGTTTCATTTAATACTTATATATAATCCAAATTATGTACAAGTATTAAATTTTCCATCACTATTTCCATAGTTTATAGCTGCATCTGAAATGCCACTTGTTACCAAATCGTTGATATTATGTTAGTGTCGATTATGACTAAATCACAATTTTTCAAATTTTTCAAAAAAAATGTTGATTGGCTATTTTATTAGTTATATAAATTTTAATGAATAAATATTAGTTTTTTATTTCACAAACATAGCAGCCTTGAGTGGTGCAATCAATATTAGTCCATTTTCCATCATTCGTGTTCAATTGACTGCATTGGTTGTTTCCAGATGGATATCCTAAAAATTTTAAGTTTTTTACCGCCATTAGAGGTATGCAGGGAGACTAAGCCTGGCCTAGGCCAGAAAGGTCACATCCGGCCTGGCCTGTCCTCACAAAGGGCTGTTCAATTTGTTGTCAGGTGACTCAATTTTTGTCAGGTCAGACTAGGTCGGCCTGGTTCTAACCGCCATAAATATAGAGGGGTGCAAATTTTGGAAACTGTGAGTGAAAGTTTTATGTTTCTGCCACCTTTCTGCGAGGGGATTCAAAGGAGGAGAGATCTTGTGTGGGGTGCATATTTTTTGGGACTTTCTATGTGGAATGAGGTACTAAATGACTCCTTTTTTATGTTTATCGTTCATCTTTTTTATAGAATTGTAAATAGATACCTGTACGCCAATTTCGATAAAGAGAAGTATCATTATTAATCCATGACCAAACATTGCTGGTTTGTTGTGTCATTCCAATAAAGGCTTGAGAGCAGCTTGTTTTGCTCTGGATTAGTGCTAAAAACAATTAGTAAGCTCCACAACGTAATAAGTGAACAAAAAAAACAAATTTTTGATATAGGTGTTATTCTTATCTCGAGGGGGTTCTCCAAGCGGAGAGGGGCGTATACATGTTCAAGGGGGGACGTCCTCCCCACCACTCATCCATCGAAAATTTTTTTTACCATTCATCATTTCCGAAAAAAGGATGAAATTTAGCGTCTCGTATCGAAAACCATTTGAGTACATCAGCAAATTTGAAGCCATTTTTCACAAATCAAATTTCAACTACCCGCTACCTTTTACGGATTGTGGGAATCCCTTCAGATAGAGGCACTCCTTGTGTCAAGAAAGGGAACCTCTATTTTCGGCCTCCTATCCCCTATTGCTCGGAAATGGTCGAATTCTTCTTTTAGTATATAATATTTAATTCATACATAAAAGTTCATTATTTTCGAACGCCGAATCAACACTAGATAAACTAGCTCTAGGATTCTGTTTTCTACAATCGTTATTTGCACTTGTCCAATCTGTTGGTGTTTGAACAAAATTGTAACAATTGCATGGGTTGATTGAAGATTGATACCAGCTACCAGAACAAGTACAACCTAAATGCAAAAAAACTAAATATCAAGGTGTAAACTTTGCTTTAGTCACCTTGACTCCCAACGTTTACGTTCAATAAATAAGTTTTGATGTCCATGTGATTTAGAGTTATTGTCGTGCCGGCTAAAATCATAAATAAATAAAATATTTCATAAAATGAACATTGTAGCAATTTTTTATAACCCGCTAAGACGAATAAAATGACACCAAGATTATCAAATTTGAAAATTTTGGTGTCATTTTTTTGAGCGTTAGTGCCTAGATGACCAATTGCACTGCGACATGCGCGCTCAACTTTTCATAACGTTCCGCGAGAAACGAAGTATGGTCCATTTCTAACAATAATGTAAAAAAGTCCGGTGTTGATATCGAGTGGTCTAAGGAGCTTATCATCCGATCTGGCAAGTTAAGCAACGTTGGGCCTGCACGTTCGATTCTCATTAAAGTAAAACTTGTGATTTTCAAAATACTTTTTGTTAAATAGACCAAAAAATTGCCCCCTTTTTTGTATTTAAAAAATCAAAAGTTTTATCCTAGTGGGAATCGAACTTGCAACCCCAACGTTGCTTAACTTGCCAGATCAGACGGATAGCTCCTTGAACTACTTGACGATCGACACTAGACTTTTCTCCATTATAGGCGGAAACGAACTATATTGATCGGAGCTTTTTTTGGTCCCGGTAAACGTGCTTGCCGTTGCTAAATTTTTTTATGTACATACCTAAAACACCAGAAACATTGTTAGCGGCAAGACTCAACTCTTGTATCTGGACAATATCGTAAGAGAAGAGACTGGCCAAATTGATCGAAACTGGCTGAGACAAAGTTGGATCTTCCATTGATTGATAGATGTGTTCGAGTCGTAGCAGAATATTCGAAGAATCTACCTGTTTTAGTGTCAATAAGTGGACATTTGAAGGTAAAGCTTGTTGCAATCCAGCATACTGAAATAGGGATATTTATTCCAAGAAAAAAATTCACATAGTACAGGAGCAAGTGAGCAAAATTCAACTTGAATGTGGAGGGTTCGCTCTCCGGAGTTGATTCGATAAAACAAAAATTTTGACCCCGGGGATCGAACCCATCCCTCCTCCTGTTCTAGATGAATTTTATCTACATGCTCCTGTATCATCCGTGATTTTTTCTCATAGAGGGAAATGTCCATTGCTATAATTTTTTGTAATAAACAAAAATTTACGTCAGTAACAAAATTATTTCGATATTGATCGCTTGAAGTATAAGTAGAAAATGTTAAGACTGGTGCATGGAATAATTCATATGCTAATGAACGATGTGCTTGAGTAACTTCTGCAGCGTTGCCGAGGACAAGCCAGTGTTTTCCACGTACAACCAGTCCTCTACCATCTCGTCCGGGTTCATTCAACGCTTCGTTTACACCATAACCGTCATCGTAAAAATCTCGACGATGAAGCTGAAAAGTTATGATTAGATAAATCGGGGTAATTTTGGGGGAGGGGGGGGGTGATAAAATATAGGGGTAATTTTATGCGGGGAATACGATTCTTTTTCCATGCAAACTTTTTGAAAAATTGGAAAAACCGCATAAATATCAAAACATTTTTTGATTTTTTTGTCATTTTTCAATTTTTCCAAAAGTTTTGATGGAAAAAGAATAGCGCTATCGTGTTCCCCGCATAAAATTACCCCTATATGTAAAAAATTAGCCAATTTGGAAAAAAATTTTCAGCGTAAAACTGTAGGATCGCGATATAGACCTTTAAGATTAAGCCAAAGCCTAAGCTTACGGCTAAGCCTAAGCCTACGGCTAATTCTAGCCCAAAGAGATTAAAATCTCACCATAATTTCGACTTGTCCATCGTTTATACTCGAACCACCATTTGACCTATCTGTAAGAACGGCCAAAGAAGTTGTGCCATCTGATACAATAATTCGACTATTAATAGGATAATAATTTCCAGCTACAGGTTCAGAGTTTACGTAAGTAAAATCTTCGCCCCAATTTCGTCTAAAATTATTTTTGTTGAAAAATTCTTACAATCAAGTGCACCAAAAGTTGGTGCGATTTCCAAAAAAATTCTGTATATGTATCGAGAGTGTGTGCAATCGATTCCCCGCCTAGAAAAACCTAAGAATCGACCGTTTTCTTATAAAAATCCGAAAATGTTTGATTTTCGCTTCAATACACCCACCCCATTCCCTGAATCAGGGTCAAGGAAGCATTTTTAAGGTTCGGGAGTGCGCTCAATCTATTCCCCGCATAAAATTACCCCTAAGAGGTCACTTGTTAAAAAAATTTTTTAAATTTTCTACCCGGCCCTATTTTGGACCCCACTTTTCAGAAGTGACCTCAAATCACACCCCCCCCCCTTTAAAGGACCTGTAAAAACTAACGTTCGTTTCATTAATTGCCGTCCATTTGCATCTGTCCAGAATATCTTATTCGTATTCAATCCATTGACGTTATAAGTTGTGATGACTTCTTTTGAAATGCCATCACCCGCAGGTATTGGTCCGACAGTCCATTCGAATTCCACCAATTTCTTATTTGGTATAAGTCTAATTATTTGACTCACCCAAGGTGAGACAGTTTGCCTGGCTTCGTTTACAATAGTCCCATTTACGATGCTCAATTTTATAGGGTCAGTATAGTTAACTGGTGTGTTTGGGTTGGGTCTAAAGGCATAAGCACCGCTGTTTTGGCCATTGCCGATATTTGGTCCATTA
>JAQGBS010003516.1:0-11423 GCA_034698545.1 Acrobeloides obliquus
GTTCAATGCGGTACAAACAGGTGTAGACCCATGTGCGGATTGTCAGATTTTAGGAGTATCATGGAATTTTACTGCTATGGGGATAAGTAGGCTTTTTCATTCTTAAAAAATTACATAAAAAATTTAAGTATATGATCTATCATATCCGATGTTTGTGCTCTATATTTTGATAATGGCAAAAATTCTTGCAATGCGATACAAAGTTTATCATGCTAAACAGACTTTTAGCAAAAATGATCAAGTTTTGGTGAGTTTAAAAAAATGTTTTAAGTCTAAAAGCTAGGAATCATAGAAAATATAGCTAAAATTTAGATACCGTATTATCTCTAATAGAAGGACATGTTTTTCAATCGCTCGCTGCACTGTCCTATTTTCAATCGCTCGCTGCACTGTCCTATTAGAGACTGTTCTTATATTTTTCAACCACATTTTATCTTGGATAGATCACGAATTTTACCGTATTATCTTTAATAGAAGGACAGTGCAGCGGGCGATTGAAAAATATAACGACATATCCTTCTATTAGAGATAATACGGTAATTTGGATAACATTAGAATTTTATTTTTAGGCCATCCAGTTCTTAATTTTGTGTGCAATTCAATATGCACTCAGCTTCGTAGAAAATTATTTTCATGAAGGCCCCGAAAATTACTATGGACTGCTAATCATGAGCGTCCCATTTTTGGTGCAAATTTCACATGCTTTAGCATTGTTGTCAACCAACCATTTAGTGCAAAAAGCTTTGAAACAGCTCATATTTTGTAAAAGTTCCAATTCACAACTTTTTGTAACCGCTGTTGGTAAAACTAATTCCAAACCTAATCGTGTAAATGCATCTAAAACCAAAACTGTAACAAATATTACACCAATTTGAATGCTTTTTAGCTAAACATTAAGGAAAATGGTGTAATACTAGAAGCTCCAAATCATGAAAATCGTTCAATTTTTTGTAATAACTGATTAAAGTCCTCCTTTTGAGCGTTGTTCTTTTTTTCCTATTTTATTTAGAACTTAGCAGGAGAGGCGTGAAAAGTTTGGGGACACTTTTGAACCAATTTTTCTTTATAGGCAAAACGGTTTGAAATCAAAATTTTTTCTAGAAATACGATAAAATGTTCTGAAGAAAAAAACTGTAAATTAATTTTTTGATATGAATGTGTTTTCGATTTTTTATGAACTTTAAAGAAGAAGACAAATTTTTGAATCCGCAACTCAAGGCACATAATCTCATAAATCTTGATATCTAAAACTGTTTTTGATGAAATTTTTTCAGAATAGTAGAATAGGTGATGGGGACTACGAATCTGAAAAGATTTTTTGATTTGCATGTATATTGAATTTTTTTAAATTGGGTTAAAAATTTCTAAAAAATTAAATATACATGCAAATCAAAAAATCTTTTCAGGTTCATACTCTCCATCACCTATTCTCTTATTCTGGAAAAAATTTCATCAAAAACGGTTTTAGGGATCAAGAAATATGCATAATATCGAAAGTGTCCCCTAACTTTTCATCCTTCCTGATACTAAAAAATTGTCTTTTTGATCATTTAATCTTTTTTGATTTAAATTTTGATACCAAAGTTGTTCAGTATAAAATATTGTACATTTTAGACACCAAGATTTTGGATTTTGATCGTGTAAAAAAAGATAGAAGCCAAAAACTAGCTTCTCAAAATCCTTACCATTAAATTTTAAACAGCTCTTTTTTTTACCTTTGATCTTCTGTAGTCGTGTGTTTTTTTTACTTATACTTTGGTTAATTTTGACACGAATTTTATCATACGATTTGTAAGGGCATATTTCTCTCAACAAAGTTCAAACTGTCCTTTTTTTCATCAAAGATTTTTTTGACGAAAAAAATTAATGGACCAATTCGTATTTTGACGGCGAATACGTCCAAAACATATATACGAATTCGTATTTCCAATTCGTAGGGTTTGACTTCGGACCAGAGCATAATCTTTTTGCATCAAAAAACGGTATCTTTGAACCCTCAAAAATACTCTTAAACTGTTCATTAAGGAAAAACGAGTTTTGCCTAAAATCTTAAAAAATTATGAGGAATTTGTTGATATATGTCTCGGGTCGAAATTCCACGGACTCAACTTGCCGGTTCCTTGTAAGTTTTTTCTCTTTGATAAGTTCGACAGAATTCCAGACAACAAAGAAATTTTTTATTACTTTTTTAGCTTTTTTAAATTTCTTTGTTGTCTAACTTTCTGTCGAACTTATCAAAGAGAAAAAACTTAGTAAAGTGACCTTGCCATGGCCATGCCAGGTTACTTTACTAAGTTTGACACTTCTGAATCGACGTCATAAACGTCGTCTCGTCTGACGTTTCAAATGTCGGGACGACTGAAACGTGAACATTTCTTTTTTTAAAGTTGTTTTTCATGTGACAAATATCAATATAAATCAAATTTTCGAAAAACAAATTTTATATCTTATTTTTTAACCAAAACGTAATAAAAGTGATAAGAGATATAAAAGCAATAGACCCAATCATTATAATAGATACAACTAGACAATGATTATCATCGCCAGAACATGATCTAATCGGTAGTTGACCAGGCGCGAATGAAGACGCTAAAAAAATTTTTAAATTTCTTTAAACTTTCCATTAATTTTCTCACCATTAAAATTATGATCATGTCTAAGATGACTTAAATAGTCATTTAAATCAACGAATGTTCTCGAACAAATATGTTGACGGCACCGAATAGGATTGACAAAATGCTTATTATTTAAATGATTTAAAAACATGTTATAACGTGTCCAAGGAATCCCACAGCATGGGCAATAAAATTGATGTTGTTGTTGACTATTTGTATCAACAATTGGACTGGATTCTAAAAGTCAACGATTCTCTTCTATATCATAAGAAAATTGAAATAACACTAAAACCTCACACACATAGGTTACCAAGAGAGATGGAGTACAGTACCTCCCCCCCCCTCCTATTTCTCGAACCTTCTGCCTTTATAGTCATTCATCCACCCATCATGAGGGTTCGTGTACCCCCCCCCCTTTCCAATTCATTCATCATATAAATTTTTGAAAATTTTTATACTCAAAAAAGAGCTTTTTATAAGGATTCGAAAAAGGTTAAAAATCCGATTTTCGCAATAAAAAAATCTTTATAAATATTAATTAAACAATATTTTTTGAATCAATCTTCTTTTTGGATCCTTATAAAAAGCTCTTTGTTGAGTGTCGATAAGCCTATCCACAGATATAAGTTAACAACATACAATTTTTCGCTGAATGCTTAATTTTTTAATCACGTTCCCCCGCGTACCTCCTGAAAGGCCATTCATCCATCCATCCTAAGGGACCGATGTACACCCCCTACTGGTAAACTATTCTCACACATTATTATTTACAGAAAATCCTCTTGTTTACAAAATCCTCCGGGACCAAGCCTAACCGCGAGGTGAATAAAAATCAGTCAAAAAATTACATAAAAAAGATCAATCGTTTCAATAACATTTGGGGTTGTAAACGAGAGTTTTGACTGTAACAATCATATATTAGTTTATTAGCTCTTAAAAAAACCTGTAAAAGTGTCATATGTCGACGTTGAGTTGATTGGAATGGCTATTTGTTGAGATGATGTTTGAGGCATGACTTCAGCAGATGATGAGGAAAATCGACTTATAATATCTTGATAAAATGGCGGCGAATATTTAGGCGCTGATGGAAGTTTCCATGATCGGATTGATATTTCTTTGCTTTATAAAAAGTGTTATTAAGTATTTATAATAGATAAAATGTTATTTTCTTCGAATCATGACATCGTTATGAGCAATAATTGCATTAATTAGGGTTATGCAATTATTGCTCATTGCGTTTGATGTGTAAAATTGTGATTCATCAAACTTGATAAAAAATTGAATTAGTCAGTTCATAAAATGAATGAATAGTGTAAATAACAAATCGTTAATGGGAACAAAATTTTAAAGTCCTTTATTTCGTTGCATCCAATTCGAGATTTTTAAATGATTTTTTAAAGGACCAGTTCAGTCAGTAACAACCATATAAAAATGATATATTCGGAAAGATCATGAAAGATGGAGCATTTTTTGTTTTTATGGCATGTTCTGAATCGTTGTAGTTTTCGAGATAATTGCGTTTGAAATTTTGAATTTGCGTACAAGCTCTTCGTTATAATACACAAGCTTTTTTAAATTTTTTGCGGAAAAATCGATTTTTGCATCAATCTTTTAAATTTGAAAAGTTGAATAAAGTAGGTTGAAGAAAGTATGCTGTAGAAAGTAAGTTGAAGAAACTAAATATTGAAGAAAGTAATGATGCCACCTGGGGACCGAAATTTTTTCTTTCTAAAAATCATTCTTATATGAGTAATTTTATGCAGGAAATCGATTGCGCGCCTTTTTTTAATAGAATAAGTCTAGATTCAGGAAAACTCCAAAATAAGCCTAGATGTAGAAAAACTATAGAATAAGCCTAGACCTATAAAAACTATAGAATAAGTCTAGATCTAGGAAAACTCTAGAATAAGCTTTGCTCTAGAAAAACTCGTGAATAAGTTTAGATCTGGGAAAACTAGAATAAGACTGATCTAGAAATAAGCCTAGATCTACCCATATAAGAATGATTTTAAGAAATTTCAAGTCCCAAAATTTTTGAAAAAGTCACAAAAAGGACCAATTTTTTTCTCGAACCATGTATAATTTATTATCTTTTTAAGGAATAAGCTGGATCGGATTTAAAGTTTCTTCACTTCATTCCACAATGAATTCGATTATAATGTTAATTTTGACGCCTTGCTATCATGTGGTTTTGTTAAAATCTGATTATTATGTGAAAGAAAGAATTTTCAATCAACTCGAAATACAATTATCTACAAACAATCAAATTAACGCAAATCCTGGTGGATTGTCGATTCATTCTAGAAATTGATCATAATAACTTTTTTAAATCATAATAATAAGGTACAACAGACAATTATAACCATGACTATTTTATTTCTTAATTCGGAAGAAGATCTGTGGAATTTGGCCGGATTCCACAGGTGTTTGATAGAATGGATCTAGGGAAAATGAAAAAGTAACTTCTCCTGAAGAAGTATCGCAAACGATTTTTTCCAGTCCTTGTTCACCGTAATATGTGGGTTGTCCCTAAAGAAACGATCGGATGATAAGGATCATTAAAAAAACCTCCAATTTTCCCATGACTGAGTATATATATCCAGGAACTACATCGACTGGAATATCAAAATATATAATGACCATCTGATTATAGCTGTGTATGTTTTTAAACATTTTTTCTGTCTTATTACTTAGATTATGGTTATAAACCTAAAAATCTTTTAAAATTCATAAAAGATAATGATATTGGAATTATTATAAATGTTGATTTCTTAAAGCAGATAAATGCCGATAGAAAAATCTAGAGGAACCAACCGAAATTTTGGATGTCCCTTAAAGGGGGAGTCTCATTTACTTCAGGGATTCTTAAGAGCCATTTCTCAAATCTCAGGTTTTTTCTGGTCATTTTCTACGAGCGACCACAGTTTCTGCACCATTTTTTGTGGCGAGTCCGAAATTCGCAAAAATAATATAAGTTTGTCCACAAGAAACCATAGAAAAATTGAAAAAACAACATTTTGTCCTTAAACAACAAAAATGACCGGTTTTTGCTTATATTTTTTTGTGTTTTCAATTTTTCTATGGTTTCTTGCGAACAAACTTATATAGTTTTTGCAAAATTCGGACTCGTCACAAAAAATGGCGCCAGAAACTGTGGTCGCTCGTAGAAAATGACCAGAAAAAACCTGAGATTTGAGAAATGGCTCTTAAATGGAGTCCCCGAGGTAAATGAGACTCCCCCTTTAAAGCTATCTAAAAACGTATTTCGAATAATTCGAAAATACTTTTTTAGATATTCAATAATTTTCTAGATTTGCTATATTTTATAGATTTGCTATAATTTTCTGGATTTTCAGATTTTCTTAGTTTTCTAGATTTACTTTTTTCTATGTTTTCTATCCTCTTCTATATTTTTTTTGTAAAACATACTTGAATCATGCCCGAAAATTCTTCATATTCATTATTTGACCCGTAAAAACCGTATCCAAGAATTTTAATAGGTTTATCGACTTCGAGCCTTAAAACTCTAGATCAAACATTTTTTCAATAACCTTACTTAATGCCAAAATAATTGCTATTATTCCATCCGAATTGAACATCTTCGTAACGAGTCAGAACCATCTCACCATTTGGCTTTTCTCGAAAATGGGGGAAAATTGGTCTGGAATCATTAGCCGGACTAAATATAAGCGATGAAAAAAAATGTTGGAGCTGTCCTAGCTGGGGGGAGTCAATCAACAGAGTTCAAAAAGATGAGTTAAAATTTATCTCCAAAATGTTGGAGCTCATTAATTTTTATACTTACCCAGATGAAGAAGACTCAATAAAAGGTATGCTGTCGTCTTTTTTAAACCATTTATGACCATATAATATGAAGAAACAAATACCAAATATGACCAATATTAGTAATAAAACGATTATAGAGATAGTTTTAGTGTTTTTGATGCATGCCATTAGACATGGAAAATATCTAGACTTATTAGGATCATCTTGGTGACTATTTCTAAAAATTTTGAAATCTTGCTCTGCCATGTTCTGTCCTGTCCTATCCTGCCCTTTTTCTAGAAAATAAAGAAAATATTTACCCATTTTCTAAGTTCGTTTCTAAAAGTGGTGTTGTTGAAGAAGTATTTTGAGCACTATCGTTTGAAGAAAAATTTTGAGTTTCATTAGAATTTGATGACAAGATAGTAGAGGAGGTATTGTGAAAACCACTAGAAATGGGAGTTACATAGCCATCATTTGAATTTGAAAGACCTATAGGCTGTTCTGCATATAAGTCCAATAAGGTCTTTACTCCAATCGGAGAATTTGAATCATTTGACTCGATTTTTCTCAAAAAATTATTGGAAATTGCACTAAATTTTCTTGATCTCATGTTTTGGACAAATGACTGGTCTTCACATCTAAAAATCAAAAATTATTCGATCTCAAACCTCTTCAAACTAACTTTTTATCTATCAAAATCGCATGGTCGCCGGGAAGAAAAATGGAAGAATCAGAGCCATTCGATCGATAAGAATCATCAGACATAATACTAAATCTTCCTTCTTCCCCAGGAAATTTAGCTTCATCATATTTTGGGAAGACTTCCATGAAAGAAAACTCATAGTTTAACAGAAAAGTTTCGATTTGAGTAAAATTAGGACGGTCATGAAGATCGATTTTCCAACATTTCTCCATGATACTTTCATAAATCATTTCAGGACAGGGTTCAGGTTTTGGGAGACGTTCGTTGTTATAAATTTTTGTAAGTAGCTAAAAACTATTATTTGAACAAACTTCTAGAATTACTTCTTTTAGACTTATTCCCCTCCATGGATTTTTACCATAGCTAAAAATTTCCCAAATTGTGACTCCAAAAGACCAGACATCGGAAAAAGTTGAACATTTTCGATGTTGTAATGCTTCAGGTGCAGACCAAGCTAACGGAACTGGTGTGGACGAACGTTTAATATAAAATTCTTGATCAGTTAGTATAGGACGAGCAAGACCGAAGTCGGCTATTTTAATTGTCTAAAAATGTAACAATTCAGAAAAATTCTAGAAAATCAAAAAAAAATCAAGACAAAATCTAGGACTTGCTCCAATACCTTTTCTTTCGCATCCAATAAAACATTTCTTGTGGCAAGGTCGTTGTGTATAATATTTTGCGCTGATAAATATTTCATGCCTGATGCAATTTGTCTAGAAAAATATAATAAAGTAGTCACCAAAAATTTCAGTTTCTTTTTATTTATTAAACGTTCTTTTAACGAGCCACCTTCACAAAATTCAACTACCTAAAAATTATTAAATTTTAATTAGCACGTGAAGGCTTAGTCTGGACAGCGGTATATTTTAGGGTATTTTTATGCTCTGAACACGATGGTGTAAAAATTTTTTGAAAAAGTTCTCTATAAAAATAGGCAAAAACAATTTGACGACTAGCGGAGTTGAACCTCGATCTTTTGCGCATTAATCGAGACATTCACCGAGACATTGCTTGTCAAGGTTTCCCAGGTGTGACAAGGTTTCCCGATAAAGGTTTCCCAGTCACGGTTTCCCAAATATGTCAAGGTTTCACGAGGGTCAAGGTTAGGCTTAGGCTTAAGCCTATGTAGCCCCCGGCGAGAGCCGTTGTACTCATGTCTGCGTCATCTGTTTAAGCTGCCGCTCGGAGAGAGCCTTTTTATGCAATTGTTAGTCTTTAGTATGTGTGCTCAATAAATAGTTTATTAGTCAATTCTCTCTCACAATTAAGGCTCACAGCACATACGGTAATTCCTAGGGTAATCGTTCCCCTACACGTAAGCCTAAGGCCTTAACACTGTTAGGAAATCTTGACATACTGGGAAACCTTGACACTTTTGGGAAACTTTGACATATTGGGAAACCTTGGCACTAGGAAACCTTGACCGGGAAATCTTGACTGTAAACGCACCGAGAACTGCTCCAGTTTTGTGCAAAAGGTTGCAGGCTCGGGTCCGCTTGCCGTCAAATTGTTTTTGCCTATTTTTACAGAGAACTTTTTTCAAAAAATTTTTACTCGATCGTGTTCAGAGCATAAAAATACCCTAAAATATACCGCTGTCCAGACTAAGCCTTTACGTGTTAATACCGTAAAAAATGCATTTAACAAAAAAATGAATGAAAAAATTACCATTTTAATATCACTTTCACCGAGAACTGCTCCATATAGAAGCACGATATTTGGGTGATTTAGTTTAGCCATATTAGAAATTTCAGTTCGTATTTCTTTTGAGTATGGTTCATTTAACGTTTTGCAAGCGCATATAATCTCTTCTAGTATATTTTTTCTCCAAATACATTTTTGAACACTCCCAAAATTCCCTTTACCGAGAATTTTGCCGGGATTTATTACGCTTAACTTAAATTTTGAAATTTTTTTAATTATTGAAAGTTAAACACAAACTTGATCTTCTGTGATTAGATAAAGCGTCATGTCGAATCCAAATTTTTCTTGGCCTCACTATCTAAAAATAAAATTTTTAGATAGGTCCTTTTAACGCATTGAGTAATACTAAAATTTAATGATTCAATTTCAAAAAATTAAAAAAAATAATAACTCAACTGTTAAAAGATGAAACTAATAAATTAAAGTCGATTTTTCATCAAAAAATTTTTTTGATAAATGACTAATTAGACTAATTATTGACTAATTATTGGCTAATTTTGACTAACATTGATATGTTTGTGGTAAAAATGTTGGGAAATAGGAATTTATAGAAGTATGATTCACCAATGATGTTTTTGAGAAAAATAGAAAAAATAATAATGGCAAAAAAGGACTCAAAGGGATTCGAAAACGTATTCTTATATTTTTCCCATGATCATTTTCTACTAAAAAATTGTTAAATCCCCGACTGACACTTCATAACTGTTCCTTGTTAGACCCTTAGGTTTCCTTTACTCCTATCATACCCTTGGATTTACCCTTAGGTTTCCTATAGTCATATATAGTGTATAACAGAGTAGTGCCCAATTTGGAAAAATTCGTTGCTTCTAAATTATAAGCTTGATACCATCATTTATTCGGATTTTTTTACAGCTATACTTCGAGTCAAGTCGATCATAATTACATTTTTATATGATGTAAAAATGTTTGGAAATGTGACATCCAGTTGTAAAATTTTTAGGAAATATATGAATATTTAAAATTTTTATTTAAAAAATACAGGGTGTTCAAGCATGAGTTCCCCGATAAGAAAATTCGACTTCTTATCGAGGAAAAAAGATTTTTGGTTACGGTCTTTTCTAAGTTGCTAGACATGTAAAGATATTTTTTCTAACAATATTTTCATGATTTTTGAATAAGCCTGTGTATTAAAGCAAAAACCTGAATTTTTTCCTTATGGAATTTTCAATAAATAATAACGTCATCTTGTAGAGCGCATCGAAAAACGGTAGTACCCAATTTTTGTGAAAATCGGAGATACTCTTTTTGAGAAAATTCAATTCAAAATTGATTAAAAATGGCCGAAAATTGCATAAATTAACAGGGCCAAAAAATAAGCAATTTTCGGCCATTTTTAGCAAACTTTGAATTGAATTTTCTCGAAAAGGGTATCTCTGATTTTCATAAAAATTGGGTACTACCGTTTTTCGATGCGCTCTACAAGATGACGTTGCTATTTTTTGAAAATTCCACAAGAAAAAAATTCAGGTTTTCGCTTTAATATACAAGCTTATTCAAAAGCATGAAAATATTGCTAGAAAAATATCTTTGCATGTCTAGCAACTTACAAAAGACGTATCCAAAAAACTTTTTTCGTCGATAAGAAATCGAATTTTCTTATCGGGGAACTCATGCTTAAACACTCTGTACTTTCATTTTTTGTCACTTTTTTATAACAACAACAAACATCAACATAGAAAACACAACGATTGTGTTTTCTATAAAAAATTTGTAATGACTGTTTTTTCTCATCTTCAAAAAAATTTTCTTTGGTACTCCAAAAGATGTCCAAGAAATTTTGTTGCCTTTTCATGTTAATAAAAAACATGTGATATTCCATAGTTTACCCATGAATTAAGAATAGTTGACATAAAAACGATACTGATAAAAATTTGCATAATAATATAAAAATAATTACAAAAGTATATTTCCATTATTTATTGTATATATATTGTGGGTGCTGTGTAAAAAAATCATTTTTTCCGTTAAAAATGAGCTCGAGGTCTATAGAAAATTTGTATTCAAAAATTTCACCCATGATTATTGAAGATTTTTATGTAATCAAGTTTGAATCAAAAAGTTAGATATTTTTATATATTTTAGTATACAGTTTTATGGATGCTCATAGTTGGATTTATTTTCGCATTTTTTCTAAGGTTTTGCATTGGTGCTAATGATACTGCGGTTAGTCAAATGTTGTTAAAATTAGTCATTAGGACAATTTTCACTGATTTTTAAATTTTTCACGGACAATTTTTCACTGTGAAAATTGTCCTAATGCCTAAAATTATATTAAAAAATGTTTTACAGATCTTCAAAACAATTGCTAAAACATTATCACTTTCCATATTATTTTCAATCTTGCATAAAATTACATATGATATAATCATGAACCATTTGATGGATTCCACCGATATCTTTAAACCGACAACCTGAACATTTCAATGAGATTTATTGTTTCATACGGGAAAGGTTGACTGGTCCTATTGGTATCTTCTGATATTTTTAAAATCTTTATTTTCATGATGAAATGTCATTAATTAAAAAAAGGAAAATACCGTAAAACTTCTAATAGAACCCCATGTAAACGTAAAAATTCTCTTAAAAATCGAGTTTAAATCGGATTTCTT
>JAQGBS010003517.1:0-11423 GCA_034698545.1 Acrobeloides obliquus
GAGAATTTTTTGAAAAATCGATTTTTTCGCTTGTGGAGGAAAAAATCGATTTTTCAAAAAATTCTCCAAATCTTATTTTTCGTACTCGGAGGTTTTCAGGTATGGGAAACACGAATTCGAACGAATTTTTGAATTTGATTTCAGGAAAGGGTCAAATCGGTTTTGAATTTTCTAACGTTTGATCAATCGTTTTTTTAAATATCGCTGACCTCGATTAATCAAATGGCTCGTGTTGCTCATGAAACAAATTCGACTATAATGTGTGTCTGTGTGTGATTACGATCTCGGGAACGATTGATTTAAGCCCGGAGTGCCATTGCAAAAGTTGTAAGGGACGATGAGAGAAGACGATTGACATCAAAACCATTGAAATCGGAAAAAATTTTTTCAAAAAAAGGTTAGCTATAGCAGGGATTGATTTAAAAAAAGTATTAGTAATAACTAATACATTTTTAACGAGGAGCGTCGCTCGAGAGCGTCTCTCGGGAGCGCCAGCGCCGTTTGGGAGCACCGTTCTGAAGCACCTCTCATAAGCGTCGCTTGGGAGCGCTACTCAGGAATGCCACCCGAAGTCACAACTCCCCAAGCACGGTGCGCTCGGCTCCCGGTACTATACAAGATACGTGTAATATTTTTGATTCTTGCCTTAAATTCGTTTATCTTTTTTACCTTTTGATTTTATTGTTTCTAACCAGACTTTTATAGTTTTAAGATAATAAAAATATACCGTTAATCATGCGATATTTAAAAAACTAGTTTATGCTAGAAAATATTTTGTTTTTTTAATAGATTTTTACGTTTAGGGTGCGCGCTAGCAGTTATTGAAACGAAAACCCTGGATCAGAGTTTTTGTCACGACGATTTCCAGAGCTAGCTGTCCGGAAATTATAGTATTTCCGGACTTATTTTCAGACAGCATTCAGAAATTGTCCGGAAACGGGTTTGAATTTGCCTGAATATTGACACGAAAACCCTGAATTTTACATTTTTAAAAAATACTCTTTATGGCTTTTGTTAATGAATTAAAGGAAATGGAATTAAAACGATCATCAAAATATTGTTATCGATATTGAACCAATACAATGGAGCAAGAAGCAGAGGATAACAATTAATAGTTCCAATGGATGGAGATGAAGATGGACACGTTTCTGAAGATGCTTAAGAAGATGACGATAGGATTTCATCTCGCCAACGTTGAAACGAAAACCCTGAATCAGAGTTTTCGTTTCAATAACCCAAAACAATTATCAAATTGGATAAATTTGGTATTGTTTTGTTTGTTCGTCGGGTCATAAAGAATGCCGTTTTTTTAAATACACTCAATTAAGCGCATTTCAAAAAATATAAAATTCAGGGTTTTCGTGTCAATCAATATTCAGGCAAATTTAAACATATTTTCGGACGATTTCCAGAGGTTGTCTGGAAATGAGTTCCGATTACCGGATGGCTATACTTCGTTTCCTGGGCGTTGTTATAAAAAGTGGGACTTGCATGGCCACTAACGACCAAAAATTCAATGCCTACCGGCATTTAATTGTTCCCACCGGCATCCAAAACAATAGGACGCTGGCGGAAGTCGAACTTTCGGTCGTTATTGCGTAGTGGTAAATTGCACTGCTCCATGCGAGTCCACTTTTTATAACTACGCCCGGGAAGCTAAGTATAGCGTCCGGAAATCGTTGTGAAATGCATTTCACGACTGCTAGCGCCCATCCTTATGACTTAGTTGAAATATACCTGATAAATTTTAGTACTCTTGACTTATGGTGCCCAAATAATTGACCAGCTTGCTTTACAACATAAATGCATTCAGGATGGACAGAGTGGACAGCACGATCGCGTAATCGAATTATATTTGTGTCAATCTTGTCGATTTTATTCATCTTTTTCATCTATCATAATATGGAAGATCCAGAAATTTTACAAGCTTCACCAAGAATGATCAATTTTAAGCCGAAGCCGGTTTTTAGTCAAGTAGTTAGTGTTAAAATTCAAAAAGATGGATGAATTTTTTTAGCGAATCGTTCATCTCGACCTTAAAGGGGCACCACCAAAGCCCTCATTTTATGAAAAGTTTTTTCCTCTGCTAAAAGAAATTGGTATAACATCAGTTCTTATGGAATACGAAGACATGTTCCCTTATTGCAAGTTTTGAAGCTACTACACAATAGGGTAGTGAAAAAATTTTCAAAATTTTTTTCTGGGAATGACCCCTCTAGGAGTCACATTTTTGTGACTTTTTGCTTCAACACACAGGCCTTTCCTGAATCAGGGAAAGCGTTTTTTCGCTTCGAAAATGTCAAATTCGTTTCCCCATCATATTTTTACCTCTAGAGGGGTCATTTCTAGAAAAAATTTTTGAAAATTTTTTCACATGGGTCCCCCCCCTATTGTGTAGTAGCTCCCAAGTTTTGTTAGAATGCTCTTATTCAAACTAAAATTTTCAGGGGGTAAATTATCAATGTTGAAAACGAAAAATGCGTATGACAGCCATGCTATTGCTCACATTCAAAATTTAGCACACAAAAATTCACTAGAAATTATTCCCTTAGTTCAAACCTTTGGTCACATGGAAGTAAAACTTGAGCATGTTTTCTCAACTTTTATTCATGTTTTAGTTCGTCTTAAAACATTCGGAGTTCAGCTCATTGAGGGAAGTTCCCGAGAAAACCGACACCATTTGCCCATCCGATGAGAACTCCATCCAGTTAATTCATGAAATGTTAGCACAGGTTGATGGTGATTGTTTTTTATATAATTTAGTAAATTTGCAGATTCGTCAACTGCACCCAAATGTCTCTTCCATCCATATAGGCGCTGATGAAGCTTGGAACATTGCTAAAGATGAGCGGTGTTTTCAAAAATTGCATAAAATATTTCATAACTCTGAAGAGCGTTTAAAACTATCGCATATTTCTAGGTAATTTGATCAAATTAGAATTTAGTAGCGGGAGCCGAGCGCCTCCGGCGCTCGCGGAAACTCCGAGAGTGACTCAAATCAGTGTTAGGGAAATTTTTCATGTTTCAAAAATGCGCGCAATCGATTCCTTGTCTAGAAACAGCCGGTTTTCGGACGAAAATTCGAATTTTAGTTCATTTTCGCTTCAATACTCCCACCGCTTTCCAGGACCAGGGAAGCTTTCTCATAGTTCGGGAATGCGTGCAGTCAATTTCTTGCTTGGAAAAACCCCTAAATCGCCAGTTTTCCAGCGAAAATCTGAATTTTTCATTTTCGCTTCAATAACCCATCTTTCCCTGAATCAGGGCAGCTTTGCGCTAGAACGTTTCATCTGCTACATATATACTCACAGACATTACACGTTGAATGTAGTAGGATAGTATTCGTTGTTTGTAGGGTGGCCAAATATGCCAAAGATGAATTGAAGTTTGACCGAGTTTATGGATGGAATGATATGTTTTCGAGTATTGATTCAGAACTGCTAAAAGAGTATGACCTCGGTAGATTGTTGGTCCCTGTGGTTTGGGGCTATGCACCGGATGTCACTATAGATGGGTATTTTCCATATGGCATGTTTCAGCGCTATTCACAAGTATACACATTTAATATATAATCTTTTCGAAAAATAGTCATTTTAGGTCTTTCCAAATATATTATTCGCGAGTGCATTTAAAGGCGCCAACGGGATCAATGAAACTTTCATGGATATCGATCGTTATTTTTCGAATCTTTTTTCTTATCATCGGTTATTTGCGATCTTTCATCAAGTAATTTTCCTTTTTGTATTTTCATACATGAGATGAGGGGGGATGAACAGAGTCCGAATTCAGAATCCAGATTGAGAATCAGAATCCAGATTCTGAATCCGGATTCTGAATTCGGATTCTAATCCTGAACCCAGATTCTGATTTTGAATCTGAATTTCGGATTCTGAATCTGGATTCTGATTCTCAATCTGGTTTCTGAATTTGGATTCTAATCCTGAATCCAGATTCTGATTTTGAATCTGAATTTCGGATTCTGAATCTGGATTCTGATTTTGAATCCGAATTCTGAATCCGGATTCTGATTCTCAATCTGAATTCGGATTCTGATCCTGAATCCAGATTCTGAATCTGGATTCTGAATTCGGGTACTGAATCCGGATTCTGAATTCGGATTCTGAATCCTGATTCTAATTCTGGATTCTGATGCTGAATCCGAATTTCGGATTCTCAATCTAGATTCTGAATTTGGATTTTGAATCTGAATTCGGATTCTAAATCCGGATTCAGAATCTATTTTTTATCCGCTACTATATTTGGGGTCATTCAGATATTACGTAATCATGTTGGGAAGGAAGGGGTCGGCCCTCCTAATAAACATTGATTACGTTAGTGCATTTTTGATGATAACGTTGAGGGAGGGGAGGGGTAAACCACCAAAAAGTTGATTACGTAATATCTGGATGACCCCTTTCATGTATACTTTTTCTATACCTTTATAGGAATTACACAATCGCGTTTCGGGTATTGTTTTTACGGGTTGGCAAAGATACTTCCACACCGCTCCTCTATGTGAGTTAATGCCAATTGGAATGCCTTCATTAATCAACCAAGCATTATACGAACTAGACCCTACTTCAACTCCGTCGGTGCAACGACAAAGGCTTCTGGTTAGAAGTTGTGAATTTGTTCAGCCCTACAATTCAATTTTAGGACTTCTTGAAATGTGAAAGTGTTCAACCAGTTCAACCGATTAATTACCATGGGCACGTTTATCATCCTCCCAATGAAATTATTTTTAAGCAGTGCCAGTTTTTAGGATCTGATGTATTTAGTGAAGTTGGTGTTGTTTTAAGAAAAAAATATTCATGATTTTAGGTAGAGAATCTACGATTGTTGAAGTGGAAGATTAATATAGATGGGATTTTGACTCAGGAAACTCGTCTAGAACTTCAAAGTCTTACAGAAAAGGTATCCTTTTGGATTTGTTTGAAAAACGTACAAATTTTTTATATAGATCAAATCGTTATTATTAAAAGACTTTTATGAAGATGCTGTCAATGAATGGATTGTGCAGAATTTAAATCCTCAAACAATTATTCAAAAATTTGTGCCTCAAACACTTTTGTGAGAATTAAATTTCAATCAAGTCGCGTTTTAAAATTTTTCAGGGTTTTCGTGTCAATATTCAGGCAAATTCAAACCCGTTTATTATGTAGTACCAGGAACCGAGCGCCTCCGGCGCTTGCAAATTCTCCAAGTAGCATTCCATAATTTTTTCAAAACTTGTTAATATGTACTTCTCCAGATGGCGTCCGGAAACGGGTTTGAATTTGCATGAATATTGACACAAAAATTCTGAATTTTACTTTTTTTAATATGTACTTTTACCCCAAATTTTCCCCAGAGCGATTTACCACACATCTTCTCAGGGTGCGCGCTAGCAGTCGTGAAACGCATTTTGCGACGATTTCCGGACACTAGCCGTCCGGAAATCATTCGGAAACGAGTTAAATTTGCATGAATATTGACACGAAAACCCTGAATTTTTCACTTTTTTAAAAATACGCTTAATTATTGGGTGTATCTAAAAAAGAAAGACGGCATTCTTTATAGCTCGACGAGACGAGCAAAACGATACCAAATTTATCCAATTTGATAATTCTTTTGGGTTATTGAAACGAAAACTCTGATTCAAGGGTTTCGTTTCAATAACCCAAAACAATTATCAAAATGGATAAATTTGGTGTCATTTTGTTCGTCTCGTCGAGCTATAAAGAATGCCGTATTTGTTTTTTAAATGTATCTAATAATTAAGAATATTTTAATAAAAGTAAAATTCAGGATTTTCGTGTCAATATTCAGGTAAATTCAAAAAAAATTCAAAAAGTACGATTTCGATGATTTTGGTGTCAATAGTCATCTCTCAGCGTCCCCCTACAACTTTTGTTTTTGTGTCGAGGGTTTAAATCGGTCCTTTAAAGGACCAGTCCGAGCGGAAAAAAGTTGCCAAGTTTTGTTGATAGTCGGAAAGTTCATGAAAAATGGAGCATTTTTTGTTTTTATGGTAAATTCTGAATCGTTGTCGTTTTCGAGATAATTGCGTTTGAAGTTGGCGATTTTTAAAATTTGTTTATTGCAGCAAAGACCCTGATTCAGGGTTTTCGTTGTAATAAACAAATTTCAAAAATTACCAACTTCAAACGCAATTATCTCGAAAATGACAACGATTCAGAATTTACCAAAAAAACAAAAAATGCTCCATTTTTCATGAACTTTCCGAATATCAACAAAAAATGGCAACTTTTTTCCGACCGATCATGTAGTAGGATATTCAAAAAAACAAATGGTTTTGATTTTAAAAAATTTAGCAAACTTCGTTGAGTTTTTCTTTTTGAGCAATTGATTTTTTCCACTTTTTATTTTGTTTTTATTGTTTATTTGATGGCATTATGTAACTGTTTCAGGCAAAATACTTTTTTTCACTCAATCTTCAACTTATACGCATTATTCTAGTTATCGGGTATTTATGTTTGGCATGTTGAATAGCACAGTCTATTTTTTAATAGCACCAGTCTACTTTTGAACAAACTTTTGTATAAGAAAGTTCACGTTGTGGCGATCAACTTTTGCTTTGGAAGTAAATTCTAATTCGCTAACCTTTTAGAGATGAATGTGAAACCAAATTGCTTGAAAAATTTAAACATGTTTGTGTATTGGAGCGAAGGGATTGATGCCCTGATTCAATGAAAGCTGTTTATTGAAACGATTGAGAAAATCATGATAAAATTCAAAATGCTGGCATTTTGAGAAAAAATACACAGAAAAAATTTTTTATAACTCGCTGAGGCGAATAAAATGACATCAAAATTATTGAATTTAAATAATATTTTGGGTTATTGAAACGAAAACCCTGATTCATGTTTTCGTTTCAATAACCAAAAACATTGTTCAAATTCAATCATTTTAGTGTCATTTTATTCGTCTCGGCGAGTTATAAAATATTTGTTCTATGCATTTTTTCTCAAAGTGTCAGCATTTTGAATTTTATAATGATTTATTAAATCGTTTCAATAATCAGCTTTCATTGAATCAGGGCATCAACCCTTTCGCTTCAATACACAAACATGTTTTAATTTTTCAAGCAATTTGGTTTCGCATTTATCTCTAAAGGGCCTCTCTAGGGGTAAAAACATGCAGGGAATCCGAATTTGACATTTTCGAAGCGAAAAATTCTTCCCTGATTTAGTGTATTGAAGCGAAAAGTCGCAAAAATGCCATTTTAACGAATTAGAATTTACTTCCAAAGCAAAAGTTGACCGCCACAACATAAACTTTCTTATAAAAAAATTTGTTCAAAAGTGGACTGGTCCTTGAATACACTTTTTTCAATAAAAATTTAATTTTTTAAAAATATTTTGTAAAGAATTTTGGTCATTCAACCATTACATTCCTTTATTTAACGTTCTAGATCGATTTAATTGTTACTTAAACAATTTTTTTAGGATAATATATTTAAAAAATGATTAAAGCCATCTTGGTCTTCAACAACCACGGAAAACCAAGGCTATTAAAATTTTATACTCGCTATGTAAGTTTCTAAAGTACTTTAAAATATCTAAAACATGTCACGATTAAACAAAACATGGTGGCCAAATGGTTATGACTCTGGATTTGCAGTTTCTACTGACGGGTTCGAATCCCACTTGAATCCAATTGTTTTTAACTTTTTTCCTTTCTATTTTTTTAAAGAAAGACGGTATTTTTTATAGCTCGCTAAGACGAATAAAATGACACCAAAATGATCAAATTTGGAAATTGCTTTGGGTTATTGAAACGAAAACATGAATCAGAATCTTCGTTTCAATAACTCAAAATAGTTTTCAAATTTGATAATTTTTGTGTCATTTTATTCGTCTTAACGAGCTACAAAAAACGCCGTCTTTCTTTTTAAAAAAATAGAAAGGCAAAAAAGTTAAAAACAATTGGATTCAGATGGGATTCGAACCCTTGAGTAGAAACTGCAAATCTAGAGTCCTAACCATTCGGCCACCATGTTTTGTTTTGTGGCGCCACTTTTTATGCAAAACGGTTCGTTGTTTTAGACAGAAGAGGATCAACAGCACATTGTCCGAGAAACTTTTCAACTCGTTTCTAAACGCGATGACAACGTGTGCAACTTTTTAGAAGGTGGAACACTCATCGGCGGATCCGACTATAAGCTAATCTATCGTCATTATGCTACCTTATATTTTGTCTTCTGCGTGGATTCATCCGAAAGTGAATTGGGAATTCTCGACTTGATACAAGTTTTTGTCGAGACATTAGATAGATGTTTTGAAAATGTTTGCGAACTCGACTTGATCTTTCATGTTAACAAGGTGGGATCTTTTATTTCTGACAAGGAATAGTAGCGAACTGTCAGTCAGGGATTTTTCAAATTCCAACAAAACATGAATCAGGGTAAAAATATAAGAAACATACCACAAAATTTTTTTGCTACCAGCACTAGAAAGAATGGGAAAAAATATTTTTTTTAATTAAAAAAACAAAACTTTTAAGTGCAAAAAAATTAAGCTTCAACCGGGATTCGAACCCGTCGTAGATCGACGCGTTAGCCACTGCAAAATGAGGTCCGGACGCTTTTTGTCTTAGAAATGCCGGACGCTCCTCTCTATAGAGCGTAACGGTACCTAGATATGTTTCTTATATTTTTACTCTAATTCATTTTTTGTTGAAATTTTCAAAATCCCTGACTGACAGTTCGCTACTATTCCTTGTGAGAAACGAAGGAATTTGATCTTTTAGGTGCATCACATTCTGGATGAGCTGGTTATGGGTGGAATGGTTTTGGAGACTAACATGAACGAGATTCTACTCCGCATTCAAGAGCAAGAGAAGCTCGAAAAGCAAGAGGTTTTTCAACGTCTTCGTTGTTTTCGTTCAAAATTTGTGTCCTTTTTAGAGTGGCATTACTGCAGCGCCAGCTCGTGCAGTCTCTGCGGTGAAGAACATGAACATTCCTCAACAACTCAAAGATCTCAAACTACCCGATTTGCCATCACTTTCGAATTTCAAAAATCCATTCTAATCTTTTTTATTTTAATTTATTTTATAAATAAGCTACATTTTTATTTATGTTTATTTTATAAATAAGTTAAGAAAATTTGCATAATTTAAGATCAAGTTTAAAAAAATTTTTGATCAAATTTCCTTGATTTAGGGAAGTCCTGTAAAAATATTTGAAAATTTTTTCATGTGGGTCATACCCCTCCCCCTCCATTGTGTAGCAGTTGCAAAATTTGATTATGGTGTTACAAAAACAGACAAATACCAATACTATATACTTTACTTTAATTTTAAAAGACCTTCACTCTTATACCTGCAATTCATCCTTATTATTAAAACGATTTTCAGCAAATGGTTATTAGAGGAGAATTACAGGGTGGTGCAAAAAAGTGGCAAAAATGGTCATTTTTGGGGGCATTTTTTCAAAAATTTTTTTTCTAAAAACATCATTTCTAGGGGTAAAAATAGCTGAAAACACGAATCCGGCGTCGAAAAAATTTTTTAATTCCTAAAAACCCCCTAAAATGGCAAAAAAGAGTGTTTTTTGGGCCCAAACAAATGCCCCCAAAATGACCATTTTTGCCACTTTTTTTGCACTACCCTGTATTATTTCATCCCTACCGCTTGTTATGATCCAGGATTCAATAATATTATTAGGTTTAGTTCAGTGCTATATGCAGGATTTTTCAATAGGGAGTGTAATTTTTCAAATTTTTAACCCGAATTTTTTTAAATCCTCTTTTAAATTCCTTAAAAAATTTTCTCACAAAACCTCGATAGAAAGTATAATTACACTCTTTACACCTCTTTCCGTGCTGGTTGCGTGGGGCGACTCTTTATCAAAGCTGATCATAACATTTCCCTTTTTTGAAATTATTGTGTTGTTGCATAAGTAATTGGCGCTCAAAAAAGGTCTCGAATTTCAACATTTTTAGGCCGTTTTCAATGAAATTTTTTCAGTAGTAAGCAAGAATGTATGACGACTACGATCCAATCAGTCTTTTTGAGCGTAGCTCATGTTTTCGTGTCAATACTCAAACTTTTTTTTAAATTTGGCTCTCAAAGATGTATCCTTATTTTAAACTATTGATATTTGGCTATATAAGTCAATTTTTGACGAAATTTTCGACCCTTTTAGGGTTTTTCTATGTGCTGAACACGAATCCGTCGTTATTTTTTTCCTAGACCTTGGAAATATGATCAAAAAATGGCTTACAAAGAGGTACCCCATACGAGGTAAAAAACCCCTTTTTAGGGTTTTAACCTCGTATGGGGTACCTCCCCGTGGTCAAAATCAAAGAATTCCTTCGGATTCGAGTTCCTCATGCCGAAACCCACTTTCTTAGAACAAAAAATCAGCCAAATAGGAAAATTTTTACCCCAAGAGGGACCAAGAGGTTCTTTCTTACTACTGAAAAAAATTTCATCTAAAACAGCCTAAAAATGTTGAAATTCGAGGCCTTTTTGAGCGGCAATTACTTACGCAACAATCCAATATATTGCACAATCGAAGCGAATTTTCTCATATAGGCTTAGAATTTTAAAAATTATACCACAGGTTGAAACAAATATATAGAGGGGATCAATCTTTTTGGGAGGTCCAAATGGATGTATAATGTATCAGTTGTTTGATTGACCAGGGAGTTAAGGGAGAGCACTCAATAGCCTTCAAAAATGTAGATAAATCTGCCGCTCTGGAGCCGGCACCGCCGAACGGCAATCGAAGCTTTCCTCTAAATTGAAGACTCAGTTATTAAATCTGAAATTTAGGCGTTCGAAAACTTTCTTATACATGCAATCAAACCGTTAGCCGAGAAATATTATGTAGAAAAACTTGGCGAATGAATAAGGTTGTTTGTACAGTAAAAGATTCATTCAAATAATTTTTCTTATAATATAAAATAAAAGATGTATAAAATTTTTTCTAAACAGCAACATAAAATAATAATAAAGGTTGCTCAAAATAACTCGTTCATCTGACATTTATAGCTTTACAAATGATTAAAGTTTTAGTTTTTGAAAAAAAAATTTTGAGTAAGATAACAAGGTATTGGTAGACCAAGATATCACTAGCGATGAATATGGAATAAGTTTATTCGCGACATTTCGTCGTATAACGACGAAGCGTCGCGAATAAGCTTAAAGAAAAAAAAATTTTTTGTATAAATTCTAGAAATTTCGAGGAATCCTAGGTATCTAATTAAAAGACCAGTCCAGTAATTTACAACCATATAATAAAAATGATATATTTGGAGAGATCATGAAAAATAAAAATGATACCATATATAAAAATGATATATTTGGAGAGATCATGAAAAATGAAGCATTTTTATTTTTACGGCATGTTCTGAATCGTTGTAGTTTTCGAGATAATTGCGTTTGAAATTGTGAATTTGTTACAAGCTCTTCGT
>JAQGBS010003518.1:0-11422 GCA_034698545.1 Acrobeloides obliquus
AAAAAATTTTGCAACATAATTTTTTGGTCAAACTAACCAGCAATTTTCATGATGAGCCTGTCGTGCTTATTCAAACGTCGAACTTCCAACGGCTGGCTACGCATCCATTCTTCAAGTTCTTCGCTCGACTCATAGCGTTCTTCGTAAGTTCGAATGACTTCGCCGGGGATGCGAGGTCGTGAGGTATATGGGCTTCTATCTCGAGCCAATGAAGTGGATGCTGGTGGTTCTGCTCTCGGCGGGCGTTTGATCTCGATTAAACGGGTTTCTGATTTGGACGCATGCTGGGCACGTATGCCACGTTGTCCCATTTGGATTCTATAAAATTGAAAAAATGTTTTGTGTTTGTGTATCCCAGTGTTTGAATCGCATGTATATTAATGCATAATTTCATAATGGTAAGAAGCCTAAGACCTAAGGTCTAAGCCTAAGGCCTAAGCCTAAGGCCTAAGCCTAAGGCCTAAGCCTAGGCCTATGACCTAACAGATTCAAACACTGGTGTATATCCTAGATACCTTGGAATATGTTGATAGCTTGTTGCGGAAGAAACCGTTGGCTTTATAGCATGAATGCTGACCTCATTGACGGACCTTGTTTCGGGTGATTTTACCCAATATCGTTCTTCAACCTCGTAGCTAAAATTGAACATTTTATACAGGGTGTCCCAAAAAAATTCACTTTTGAGATTTTTGCTCAATTTTTTATAAATTTTTTCAAGTTTTTTAATTTTCGCCAAAATAACCCTATAGAAGGTTTTTCTATGTGAGAAATCGATTGCGCACGCATTGCCGAACCTTGAAAACGCTTCCCTGATTCAGGAAAGTGATTGTGTATTAAAGTGAAAATAGACAAATACAGGGTCAAGGAAGAGTTTTCAAGGTCCGGCGAAAATTCATTAGAGGGGATTCTTACAACTTCACCGGATTTTGAATGGGTATTTAGCGGCGCTTATATACACGGTCATTTATAAGCTATAACGTTTTTTATGGCTAGCTTTACGAAAAATTTCGGCTACTTGGCAAAGTGGATAAGGAAGCCGCCCGTCAGATCTGGCAAGTTAAACAACATTAGGCCCGCAGGTTCGATCCCACTAGGGTAAAAATTTTGGAACTTTTCTTACAAACAATGGAGCAAAAAATTTTTGCTCCATTCTTTGAAAGTTTTTGTATATTGAAATTTTCTCCCTAGTGGGATCGAACCTGCGGGCCCAACGTTGATTAACTTGCCAGATCGGACGGGCGGCTTTCTTATCCACTTCGCCAAAACGTTAGAACGAGTTTAACTTGTACATTTCTAAAAACGTAAAAACATCAATTAAATATTGTAAACTTGAAGCGGCGAGTGTTATAAAATCGAATGTATGTCATAAATGAAATTTTATAAGGTGTTTCTATTGAAGGCTTTAATGGATTCTTTCTCAATAATAATACACACAAAAAATCAATACAATTGTTTTGCATCCGAGGTTTGTTCAGCTTTTGATTTTCAAAAAAAAGTTTTCAAAATTTACAATTCAAATTCTTTCCTCACTAAAGCAAAAATCGGTAACTTACAAGGGACCTCCAAGGTCTGATAAATTCAGATTTTTTCGAGACCTAGCTCAAAAGTTAGGAAAAAATGTAAAAAAAAAACGAATATAATAATCGCTTGATTGATTGGATATAAATTTTTTGAGCTATGAGTCATAAAGTTGCAAAATTTTTCGATTTTTAATTTTTTTTTAAAGCACTAGTACTTGGTTTGAAAAGACGTTTCAACAAGCCTCGGTGGTGCAGTGACAAAGCAACGACTTCATGATCACAAGGTCGCGGATTCGAATCCCACTTGGAGCCAAATTTTTTTGCACAAAGTAAAAATCGAAAAATTTTGCAACCTTATGATATTAAAATTTTTCAATTTTTACTTTGTGCAAAAAATGTGGCTCCAAAAGGGATTCGAACATGTGACCTTGTAGCCACGAAGTCGCTGCTTTGTCACTGCACTATCGAGGCTGTTTGAAACGTCTTTTCAAACCATGTACAGTGCTTTTAAAAAAATTAAAAATCGAAAGAATTTTCAACTTTATGACCCCATAGCTCAAAAAATTTATACCCAATCAATCAAGCGACTATTATATTCGTTTTTTCCATATTTTTTCCTAACTTTTAAGCTAGGTCTCGAAAAAATCTGAGTTTGCCTTGTTGGTCTCTTGTTAGCTATTTTGGAACCCAAGAGTTCGTAAAAGTTCCCCAAAAAATATTTTCCGCGTGTTGAATCAGCATTCCATTTTTCTAATTCTTTGTGACAAAAAAATGCGCGCTATTATCATTTTCAAATAGAGATTGAGGAAACGCGCAGTTTGATTCATACCTTTTTGTGGTGACGAACGAATTAATAGAAGAATTTTTTATATCAAAAAATTTGGCTTCAAAAATTACTTTCGTAACTCGATATGGATCTGGCTACAAATCTGTTGCTAATAAATGAGCAAACACTAACGGGGGACTAAGGCCAATCAAAAATCTCTCGTTTTTATGTTGCTCGGCATATTTCGAAATTTCCACATATGCATCAAGTCTTTCTTTATAGGCTTAGGTTGACTAATTGTAAGTTTCAAAAAAATTTCAAAATTAAAACTAATTTTTTATGGTAACATCGCCTCAGGTGGGATTCGAACCTTACATTGTCATCCTAAAAACATGTAGTGCTAGCCACTACACCACACAAACAGGTGAGATGTGAGCGACTAAACAAATTTTAAAAATAGTGAAAAAACTTGTCTTTGATCAAATTTATGAGTAAGTTTAGTCTTTTCCATCTCAAATGTTCGTGTGGTGTAGTGGCTAGCACTGCAGATTTTGAGAATGACATGCAAGGTTCGAGTCCCACATGAGGAGATATTTTTTTGCACTTATTTTCTTACATTTTTAATCCACAAAATACAGTCTTCCTGAAGTTGTTGGCAAAAAATAATGAATATGTCTGACTTATATTTTTATTCTGTTCAGGCACGTAGCGAGAATCCAAGGACAGGGGGGAGGGGGGGGGGGGCAATCCTCCTTGGTCCCCCGCTACTACACAATAAGGGGCCACTCATGTGAAAAATTTTTTTACCCCTCTAGGGGTAAAACATGCGGGGAAATCCGAATTTGATATTTTCGAAGCGAAAAAACGCTTTCCTGGTTCAGGGACGGCGGCCTGTGTATTGAAACGAAAAGTCGCAAAAATGCGATTTTTGCCTAAAAACGACCTCTTTTGGGGTAAAAATGTGCGGGAAATTCGAATTTGGCATTTATAAAATTCCTTGGATCCAAGAAAAGCTGTATATCGACGCGAAAATTCGAGAAAATAACATCTTTTGGTCTATAAACAACGCTTTTTCTTTCCTCGCACATTTTTACCCCAAAAGGGATCGTTTTTAGGCAAAATCGCATTGTTTCGACTTTTCGCTTCAGTACACAATACGCCTTCCCTGAATCAGGGAAGTGTTTTTCATAACGTTATAGTAGAAATCTTTTTTTAAAACTGAATTACCGAATTTCTTCTCTCCTATAAGTCGTTCGTGGCGGAATCGACTCGTCAACAAAAAAGGTGGTCGACGTTGCTGCATGATTACAAGCGTCGCATGAAATGGCATGCTTCTTGTGTAGAGGTGCACCCATCGAAGCAGAATCACCATCATCATCATGATGCTTCTTTTCGTTCTTATGTCTTCTTTGGGACCTTCTTTCAGAAGTGCCAGGATGGAAGACATTGTTCAGACTGGTCAATGACTTAGCAGTCCAAACATGGATACTCGTAGACGAAAATTCCCATAAACGGCCCAGTGGGCCGGCACTACCACGACGTTTGGAATCCATGAATTGGTCAGATTTTAGAGTGCTTGCAATTCAAATACATAGCAAGTAAATACCAACAATATGATTATGGTGTCCAGTCACCGCATTTCGAAAAAAAGCATGAGAGATATCCGCGCCAAGAGCTAAAAGCAAACAAATGTTTGTACATATTTACATTTATTGTGTAGTAGAAGAGCATCTTCCTCGGGATGAGGAGACACGGCTCGACGAATCGAATGTAGAAAAAAAGGAGAGGCTTTCCTAATATTCTATTCAAAAAATCAAAGAAAACAAAGTTTTGATCATACTTTTTGACATTTCAAGAGTAGCGTTGGAGGGACCAATTTTCCGAAAAAAATTTTTGCCAAAACAGCCTATATAGGCCTAAAATCATGCGAAAAATCGATTGTACGCATTCCTGAAACGTGAAAATACTTCCTTGACCCTAAATCAGGGAAATGAGTGTTTTGTATTGAAGCGAAAATCGAAAAATTTTGAAATTTCTCCCTCAAAATCATAGTTCTGGGGGTAATTTCATACGTTTTTTAGACAATTTTATGAAAAACAATTTTTTCGAAAGAATAGCCCTGTCATTGCGACTAATGCTTAGTAGTACCAGTAAAATTCTAGTTAGTTAAAAATTTAAAAAACATTCGTTGTCTCGAGGTCATATCGACTCAAATTACATCAACATCAAGAAAAACACTTTTTCTTAAGAAATAAGAGAAAATCAATCGGATCAAACACGTTTAAAAATATAAGCAGGCTAATAAGCCAACAACAATGTGGTTTGTAAAAGGCCGATTGTGGGAATTTCGAATTGACGCGCGTGTGAGGACATAGGTCAACTTTTTGTGCCCGTTAAGCATAACATAAAAAAGCAAATAAGTTCATACCCAAATAATGTGATCCGACCGGCGCGCCGAACATAGATAATCCGGCTGTTTTCTTCCGCTCGACCGAGCTTTTGCTCCTGGTCATCAGATATCGATCGATCGCTAGCGAGTGATATGGGGCCAAATGGACATTCTTTTCGAGAGTCTCGGCATTTTTTAACCCAAACATTTGAGTAGAAAGCATTTGGTTTCAAGTCATACAACAAAAAAGAATCACAATTCTTAGTACTGAACAATGATGCGTTAAAATTTTTTCATACTTTTTTATATTGGGTTGATCGAAAAGTTCTGCAACTTTTTTGCATGATTTTTGGAGCGGAAAATTTTTTTCTAAAAAGGATCCAGGTGCAGGGAATTCGATTGCGCGCATTTCCGAAGCGTGAAAATGCTTTTCTGATCCTGATTCAGGGAAATAAGAGTGTATTTATTGAAGCGAAAATGTAAAAAACTCGAATTTTCGCCGAAAAATCAGTTGTATAGGAGTTTGAGTCGATTACGCGCATTGCCGAACCTTGAAAACGCTTCCTTGACCCTGATTCAGGCAAGAGATGTGCGTATTGAAGCGAAAATAGGCTAATATTGAGTTGATCGAAAAGTTCTGCGACTTTTTTTGCATGATTGTTGGAGCGAAAAATTTTTTCTAAAAAGAACCCGTAGATGGGTAAATTCGTGTGGATAATTCGATTCCGAAGCGTGAAAATGCTTTTCTGATTCAGGGAAAACGGTGTATTTATTGAAGCAAAAATGTAAAAATTCAAATTTTTAAAAAGTTCACCAGAATGGTAGATTTTTGGGGGGTTTTCGACATGGGAAACTTGAATCTGAAGGAATTTTTTGACCATTGGAAGTTACCCCCTAGTTACCCTTCTAGGGGGTATAACTCAATAAAAATGTTGCATAATGAAAATCGCTT
Organism: Acrobeloides obliquus; assembly: GCA_034698545.1. Classification (NCBI taxonomy): domain Eukaryota; kingdom Metazoa; phylum Nematoda; class Chromadorea; order Rhabditida; family Cephalobidae; genus Acrobeloides; species Acrobeloides obliquus. The sequence goes on from JAQGBS010003518.1 coordinate 5,628, forward strand.
AAATCAATACCAAGGAAATTTTTTCATACCTCGAAAATGCGTGCAATCGATTTCCCGCCTAGAAAACCCCCCTAAATACCAGGTTTTCCGGCGAAAATTTGAATTTTATTCATTTTCGCTTTAATACACCAACCTCCTTCCCTGAATCAGGGAATCATTTCTAACAAATACTAACAACTAACAAATAAAAGAACAAGAAAAATGAGTAAAAAATTTAACTAAAAAATGCAGTTTACACATTTTCTCAAATTTTTTTGAACAATTTTGCATATATTAAGACCACGAATTTCCCATAGAACTGTAAAAAAGAGCCATAGGTGAAAAGCGAAGAAAGGCGGTCTGTCGCATAGGAAATAAGCGCCGCGCTTGCGGCATATAAAAAGAGCCAAGAGACGAGGAATCTCTGTTAGTTAGCCAGGAGTCATCAGGTAAACTATTACATCCTTGCCAGGCAGAGACAAGTCCTTTTTTTTCCTTTTTGTTGCATAATATCCAAAACTAGTATAACATTTTTCATGGTTAGCTTTACGAAAAATGTCGGCTACTTGACTAAGTGGATAAGGAAGCTGCCCGTCCGATCTGGCAAGTTAAGCAACGATCGGCGTGCAGGTTCGATCTCAATAGGGCAAAAATTTTTTGTAAAGTTAGCCATGAAAAACGTTATATATCCTCGGGGTTGTTAACTTTCTAACTCATTATTCCTATGCAATTTTAGACGATTTTAAAAGTTTCAACAAAAAATCAAATGAAAAATAGTTTTATTTGACCTAATTCTGGCTAAATTATCCAACGAAGTAGAAGAAAGTTCATTCAGAATGGAACACGAAATACTCAAGTCGCGTAAAATCCAAGTAAGGGATACTCCACCACGAACGAGTGAGTGTGAATCGAGACCTCCTCTCGCATTATTATGGAAATGCGCTAGTTCGATCCGTCATCATATATTATAAAATTCCGGTCACTGCCAAAAAATAATCATCGCTTATTGATCGGTAAAAGCTCCGGGAGTTCATGAAACAAAATTTATGGTCACTTTTTATATCATACGGATACTTCCAAGTTGGTGGAGGTTCTCTTCAGATCATTATCTTTATTTTCTCGAAAATTACTTGTTTTTGTGAGAAACTTTTTGTTTACAAATATTTTTTAAACCAAAATTCAATCGACGATTTTTCCACACCCCCTTATTTTGGGAGGCAAGCCACATACACACACGGAACTCGAATCCTGTACCTTTAGATTAAAGAACAGTACTCTATCCAACTGCGCTATGCGACCTTATTTTACATGTTCTTATACCCCCTATCCTGAATCAGAGTTTTCGTTTCAATAACCCAAAACAATTATCAAATTTGGGCACATTACTTTTTTCACGTTTTTGGTTTTTCACGCTTACTTTTTTCACGTCTTTTCATGCAAAGTAATTGTTTATATCGTGCGGAAAAGTGAAAAAAGTAAGCGTGAAAATAAACGTGAAAAAAGTAATAGTGCCCAAATTTGGTGTCGTTTGGTTCGTCTAGTCGGGCTATAAAGAATGCCGTTTTTGTTTTTTCAATACATCCAATAATTAAGCGTATTTTTAAGAAATTTAAAATTCAGGGTTTTCGTGCCAATATTCATGTAAATTCAACCCGTTTCCGGACTCATTTCCATTCGGCGTCAGGAAATCGTCCAGAAACGGGTTGAATTTTCGTGAAATGCGTTTCATGACTATTGCTAGCGCGCATCCTTACGATTTTAAAAATTCTATAAAACATCTTGTGTATTTTTTTAAATTTTAACCTTTTTTTCAGTCTTTTTATTCGTGTGACCAGAAAATACATATACAAATTGAGGGGAATAGAGAGAAATTTCCAACGAATAGGCGGATTTTTTCTCGAAATTTTTATACTTTTCATAGAAAATTGGTATAAAAGTATAATTGTACATGTAGAATGGCCCAAAATATTTTGATTTTTAACATTTTTAGCCGTTGGCAATCTCTCTCTATTCCCAAGTTGAGCAAAAATAAAAATTGCAACATATCTATTTGATATCTTGAAAATAAATCCTCTGGTAGTTTCAACGTTAAACTCTGAATTTTGAATCAACATTTAAAGGATATAGATATGTTACATAATAAGGATCCAACAACTATGAGCTACTACCAATAGAAAGGGGTCACTCATGTGAAAAATTTTTTCTGGAAATGACCCCTCTAGGGGTAAAAACATGCGGGGAATCCAAATTTGACATTTTCGAAGCAAAAAATGCTTCCCTGACAATCGCATTTTGCGACTTTTCGCTTCAATATATAGACCTTCACTAAATCAGGGAAGTATTCTTTCGCTTCGTAAATGTCAAATTCGGATTTTCCGCATGTTTCTACCCCTAGAGGTGTCATTTCCAGAATAATTTTTTCACGTGGGTGGCCCCCCGCCTATTTGTGTAGTAGCTCCCAACTATGTAATTCTATTAATTTCTCTGCGGCGGTTTCTGTGTGAAGAGATTCCTTTGCATAAAAGGTATTTAGGGAAATTTATGCGGCATCTGGACCCATTGGTTTCAAATTTGGTGAAACCTAAAAAAAATTAAAAATTACTTTGAATTTGTAAAAATTCAAGCTCACTTTAAATTGGCAACCAGTACTTTCAACAATGTCTTCAACCTTAAGATCCTTTCTAATTTCAACTAAAGTCAAGCCTTCATGTTTATCAACATCGAATACAGCCTACAAAATTCAGGGTATTCCAAAAAACCGCCATTTGGTCATTTTTTGGCGAAAATTTTTCAAACATTTTTTCTTCCAAAATGATTCATTAGGGGTATTTTTATGCGAGAAATCAATTGCGCGCATCGAAAATCCTTGAAAACGCGTCCCAGAAATATTCAATTTTCGTATTTTCAGGTAGGAATTCCTACCGAAAATAACTGAAAAAAATAAGAAAATCGTATATTTCATGGTCTGGGAAGCGTTTTCAAGGTTTTTAGATGCGCGAAATCGATTTCTCGCATAAAAATACCCCTAATGAGTTATTTTTGAGAAAATTTTTTGAAAAATTTTCGCTAAAAAATGACCAAATGGCGATTTTTTTTTGGAACACCCTATAGGTTATAATGGAAAAATTAGTCACAGACATACCATGTCTGTGATAATTCTTGAGACGACCCCTCTTCCGGTTAGAGGTAAAGAGCATTTTTCCAAAATCTTTGGTTTTCCTTTTGCCGTATGCTCCATAGTGACAATAACGCGTGAGCCTGGAGCACTGACTAAATCCATAGCACCACCCATTCCTTTCACCATTTTACCCTAAAACAAGAGATATAGATTCGTGTTGAACTTTCGGTACTATTCAAGGACCAGTGGGGAAAAAAAGTTACCATATTTTTTTATATTCATAAAGTTCATGAAAAATAGAGCATTTTTTGTTTTTCGGCATATCATGAATCGCTAACGGTTTCGAGATAATCGCGTGTGAAGTTGGCGACATTTGAAATCTGTGTATTACAACGAAAACATGTACGCAAGTCCAAAATTTCAAACGCAATTTTCTCGAAAACTACAACGATTCGGAATTTACTGTAAAAACAAAAAATGTTCCATTTTTCATGAACTTTCAACGAATATCAACAAAAATGGCAACTTTTTTTCACACTGAACTGGTCCTTTGAGAGTACCGAATTTTCTTATTACCGGGATCATCCAATTGGCCAAATCGCCATGTTGAGAAACTTCTAAGCCTCCAAGTAAGGTCAAATCAATGTGGCTTCTAAAAAAAATCGTTATATCAAAATTGACAAATCTAGCTTCTCACCCTCTGATCATAGCAAAAGACTCTTCACTTCCGAAAATTGCTGCGCCGGGCAGCAAAGTGATAGGCTAAAAGTTAAATGATGTAAATTTTTTGGATTTACTATACCTCTTTTCCAGCATTTATCAAATCGGCATCTTCTTGACCTTTTCTTGGATAAGGACCCTAAATTTTTGGTACTAGTTCGAAACAGAGGACGCACTTTCGAAAAATTTTTTTCGAAAATGACTATTTTAGGGGTAATTTTGTGCGCTGAATTAAAAAATCGCACTCCTGAAGGCTGAAAATGCTTCATGTGCTCTAAAAAATAAGATGAGACACATCAAGTTCACATGTTTCGCAGGGATGTCTCATAACATAGCCAATGAAGCATTTTCAGCCTCCGGGAGTGGGATTTTTGAATTCAGCGCATAAAATTACCCCTAAAATGGTCATTTTCAAAAAAATTTTTTTTCGTCCTCTGTTACAAACTAGTACACCAAATTTTTTAGTGCACTCATATTTGGCTAAAATGACATACCACGCCGATAATACCGTTTTCACTTTGTAAATGTACAGTCACTCCTTTTGGAATGAAGTTTGGACACAAGGTTGGGATACCGATGCCAAGGTTGACTGAAATTAACACATGTTTGTAAGAAAAACAATTCATCTATGACATACCATACATGCCATCTTTAAACTCAAGCGCAGCTCGTTTAGCAATAATTTCACGAGTTTTCTCGGCTGGAGTTTTGGGCTCTTCGTGTCCCTCTTTGAAGAACATTGGCCTTTCTATTGGCTTTTTGTAATTCTTTCCTAACACTAAACGCTGGCAGTAAATTGATGGAATATGGATCTAAATTTATTGCAATATGCAAAAATTTCAATACAGGGTGTATAAAAAAAGGAATTTGGGCAATTTTTTTGACCGTGTTGTGATCCCCTGATTCAGGCAAAAATCTTTTTGACGCAAGGTGGAACCGACCCTTGCCAGTGCAGGCAATGCCGTACTCTTTTCCAGCGATCGGACCACTACACCATGGCGGTCGCTAGATGATCTGGCGCTAATTTCGACCTTGAAGTAGTACAGAATGTTTTCAACAAAATAGGAATTTGGGCAATTTTCCATGTTTTTTCGAGCCGAAATTTTTTTCAAAAATGACCCTATTAGGGCTAATTTTATGCGAGTAATCGATTGCGCGCATTCCCGAAGCTTGAAAACGCGTCCCTGATTCAGGAAAATGAGTGTTTTGAAGCAAAAATCGAAAAATATTTTCTGCCTCAAAATCATCCTTCTGGGGGTAATTTTATGCAAATGCACGCTGATTTTGAGACAGAAAACCAAAAAATTTGTGACTTTCTCCTCAAAACACTCATTTCCCTGAATCAGGGCGCGTTTTCAAGTTTCGGGAATACGCTTAATCGATTCCCCGCATAAAATTACCCCTAATAGGGTCATTTTTGAAATTTTCGGCTCGAAAAAACATGAAAAAATCGCCCAAATTTCGTTTTTTTAGGGCCCAAATTCCGCTTTTTTGGTTTTTTGGGAATGAATATTTACATCATTCGGTTTAATTTCCCCAACTTCGACAATCTCTTCAACTTCAATAATTGTGCACTTTGAAGCTTTGCACATTGGATTATTGAAATTTCCAGCAGAATGCCTAAAAAAGTAATTTTTATAATGGAAAAGTGTGGGAGCTAGTTTTCTCTTTGTTGGATTACACTTATCATGGTCCAAAAGTCGATTTTTTTAAATCAGTAGAAAAAAACATCAGGGGTTTTTAGTCAAGAAACACATTGGTGATATTATTTTTGCGTGAAAATCTATTAAAAAAATACTGAAAAACTTCATAAAACTTCGTTTTTTGATATCAAAGATAACATCACCAATGTGTTTCTCGACTAAAAAAACCTCTGATGTTTTTTCTGCAGACTTTTGGGCCATGATAAGTGAATTCAACAAAGTAAACTAGCTCTAAAATTTGAAGCATGCCTGAACAAAACATTTCCAAGTTTATC
>JAQGBS010003519.1:0-11420 GCA_034698545.1 Acrobeloides obliquus
TTCCAGTTTTAACGTTTACTTCAAGCCATATGATAATGAAGGAATTTGCGGTTGGAATGTAAATTTTTGACAAAATTAAAAAAAGTCGATTATTCATCAAAAAATCAATTTTTCAATAAAAAAAAACAATTTTTTAAAATAAAATAAAATTTTACATAAAAATTGATTTTTTTTATAAAAAATTAACTAAAGGAGGAAACTTTACGCTAGATCTCCGAAAAAATTTTTTGCAATTTTTGTAGAAAAGACCTTTCTAGGATAATTTTGATGTGAGAAATCGATTACGCATACTCCCGAAGCTTGAAAATGCTTCCCTGACCTCCATTCGTGAAAAATTTTGTTTTTAGCACAGTAAAACCTATGGCTGATGACTTAGTGGTCGGATCGGAAAATCTCCTCTCCCCTTCGAGCGCAATAGTGCTCGGTCCCCCAATTATGTACATAAACTGGGGGACTATCGCGCTCGAAGGGGAGAGGAGATTTTCCGATCCGACCACTAAGTCACCAGCCCTTCTTCGATTGCTTCCAAGTGCTTTATAGTGTTTCCGAGCGCTCCCGAGTGCTTACAAGAAATTTTATCCTATTTTTAAATTTTTTTAAAGAAGCTTTTAAAATTTTAAACGATTTTTTATTTTTTGAAAAAAATTAAAATTTTGTGCTAAGGTAAAAACTTTTTGAGCACGCTGAGGATTTTTTGGAGACCTGGCTGTAAAGACTCTCTTTAAAAAAAATTAAATTTTAAGATCCCAACGAGTATTTTCGGTCATCGTTTCAATTGTTGTTATTGCCATCAATTACTTCTTTTTGGTTGAATATGTCAATGATAATTTCAACTCAAGTTATGGCTGGGCAGTTGTTGGAATCATTGGATTTGTATACTCGATTTTTGTTATATATATTGTAAGCTTTTCGCTCATTTATAGGTCATTTCCCACCTAGAGAAAAGACGAAACCACTATTGGTGCAGGAGCAAAAGGCGCAAAGTTCATCTTGAAAGGTTGATCCCTGGTGGTCAAAATTATATTTTTAGCGATTCATAAAAAGTTGTTAAAACAAATCCACATTAAAATTACATGAAATAATTTTTCCTATCATTATTTTTCGGGTTTTGCCTATGTGACATTATACAGATGAAATATCTATAGGGATACCTTCTGCTCTTTTCCTAAAACAGACTATATATACTCGAAAACCTTCTGTGCTTCACATATTTCCCTGTTTCAATGTGTGAAACGCATAAGGTTTCCGAGTATTGAGCCTAAAATTTTAGAGTTACTATTGTCTAGCTGCGATGAATCTGTTCCAGCCAGCAGAAACGGTAGACTATTTTTTGCTCAATTTCCAAAATATATATTTTTAGGGTGTTATTGCAAAAATATTCCCCATGCCAATTGATACATTTGATGCTCCTTGGTTGGATGAATTGAAGTCCGAAGATAAGAGAGTTGAAGATGTCTAGCTGCAAATGCTTTAGCCTAGAAAATTTCTTGTATACTTGTGCTTGTTTATTCAACATTTATTATTTATATTTTGATCTCATTTGTAATGTGCGGTAGTTGTTATTTTATAAATTTTTTGAATAAAGATTTTTCAAGTAAATTAAACATAACGTAGAGATTTTTTTTCAAAAATTTAATGGTCTCCAATTATGATTTTTCACCAAAAATGACCAAAATTTCACTAAAAATACTCCAACATTTTCATTTTTTCACCAAAATTTTTTGTTTCCTATGCATTTTCAATGGAGGGCACCGGGGCACTAGGAGTTTCCTTACGCTTATAGAACAATGCCCTTACGGAATTTCCTTACGACGGAAAAGAAACTCCTAGTGCCGTACTTTTTGTGTTATTAGTTAGTGCTCGTGAATACTATCGAATGGTTAAAGAATTTTTACGAAGTGGTCACGAGGGGATTCGAATCCTGCTTGGAGCCAAGTTTTTTGCCACTCGGCCTTGTGTCGCGTCGCGCTACGTCACACGACGTCGCGTGATCAGCACTTGCAGGCGACAACAACTATAAACGACATTGGAAAAATTGTTTGCACTATAAACGTAATTGCTCTGTGACGCGACGGAAGTATAAATGCTGCCTAACAAACTTTTACAGATTCTAATTCTAATATCCTCGTAACCAATTCCATACGAAACGGCCCATAAAGAGTAGTAAGTTTTTCAGTGTTGTCTGTGAACTATATCTAATATTATAACGAAGGTAATTTGCGAAGCTTTCGCAATTGTTTGAAAACAAGCTATAATCAGATTCACCAGTCCATAATATCAGAGGCGATATCTCCAAAGTTCGAACTTCCCGCGGCACTAGGTGAACTGAGCTATGAAAATGTAAAATGCACACAAAAGAAACACACATGTGCCTTTGAGGCAACGTAAAACCCTAAACAATGCCCATTTTGACCATTATGAAAATTGGGCCTTTTTAACGATTTTTACACTTTAGTATTTTGAGCATATCTCTTTACAATTAAAGCCATTTACGATGATCTTGGTGGAAAGCTGAGAATGAGAGTTACAACTTTCTTATAGGGTATGTGGGGTCATGTAATAGAAAAAGTGATCGAAAAATTAGGTTTTTTGCAAATATCCGAGTCCCCGGATGTGACAAAAATTCAAAGAAATGGCTCTAGCCAAAAACTTTATACCAACGTGGATCTCCAGTTGGCCCTAAAAATTTATCTACAACACCTCTACTTTGTTTTAGGCTTGGTTTTACTAAACAAACCAAGACTAAAATAAAGTAGGGGTGTTGGTGTCATTTTGTTCGTCTCTTTGAGTTATAAACACTTTATTATAGCCTTTTTCTCAAACTGTCAAGATTTTGAATTGTATAATCACGCGTTCAACTTTGCACTGTCGCTGCAAGTTCAAAGATAACCGAATGTTCTCTGTATGCCTCTATGTACATGACTCAAAATAATCATTGATAAGTGTTTTTCAACGTTTTAGCTCGACTTGAAAAGGTCTAAATGGGCACTATTACGTTTTTGGTTTTTCACGCTCACTTTTTTCACGTTACTTTTTTCACATTACTTTTTTCACTCTTACCTTTTTCATGCAATTTTTTAAAAGTAATAGTTAATAACGTGCGGAAAAGTGAAAAAAGTAACGTGAAAAAGTAAGCGTGAAAATAAACGTGAAAAAAGTAATAGTGCCCCTAAATGGGCCTCAAAAATCATTGATAAGTGCCACTCGAGAGTAGCTTCTCTTTGTGTATAAAATTGTTGATTTTGTAATTTTTTAGTAAAAAAATGGAAGTGAAGAAGAAAAAGCAAGATCTTGATATGGAAATGGATATCTTGGATAATAAAGTTGTAATACCCGAAGAACCTGATGTAGGAATTTTTTAAAGCATCAATTGTTATAGGAAAAAGTGCGCTTTGATTTTTTGGGACCAGAAAACTTTTTCTAAAAATGAGGGTTAGGGCATACAATATAGGTGTTCACGCACCCAGGGGCCTATTGCACACTTTTCGCTTCAATACACAGGCCTTCTCTGAATCAGGGAAGTATTTTTTGCTTCGAAAATGTCAAATTTGGATTCCCCGTATGTTTTTACCTCTATAGGGGTCATTTCCAGAAAAAATTTTCGAAAATTTTTTCACGTGGGTGGCCCTCCCCTATTGTATAGTAGCTCAGAAAATTTTAGTCTTTTCTAAACCTCAGAAAGCTATGGGCTTTCACCGGACCCGGGTTTTTGATGAGCATAGCTTATTTGGATCCTGGCAATATCGAAAGTGATCTACAATCTGGTGCCATGGCAAGATATAGAGTAATCTAATCCCCAATTTTTACGCATTCAAATAACGCAATTTAGCTCCTCTGGATCCTCCTAACAGCCCACATTCTCGGCCTTATGCTACAACGACTCTCCGCACGCCTCGGAGTCGTTGCTGGAAAACACATGGCTGAAATTGCATATGACTACTATCCAAAAATTCCACGCTTGATTTTGTGGGTCATGGTAGAAATTGCGATTATCGGCTCGGATATGCAAGAAGTTATCGGCACAGCTATAGCATTATACCTACTTTCTAACAAGGCGTAATTTTTGAAAAATTTTAAGCATTAAAACGAAAACTTTTTTCTAGGATTCCGCTATGGGCTGGTGTTTTGATCACCATATGTGATACATTTACGTTTTTGTTTTTGGACAAATATGGGATTAGAAGATTTGAGTTCTTCTTTTGTTTTCTGATTACAACAATGGCGGTTACTTTTGGATACGAATTTTTCAAGGCTCAACCGTCGGCGGTATGAACTTTTAGAATCAGTGTGGTCGGAAAACAAACTAGCAATTTGTGTTGATATTCTGAAAATTTATGAAAATGGAGCATTTTTTTGTTTTTTTTTTTAAATTGGCAACTTTTATGACCGGACGGATCATTTAATTTTTTTGTTACAAAAAAGTTCTAGGGTGACATTGCAGCCGGAATCTTTATCCCATGGTGTAAAGATTGTGATATGGACCAGTTGTTACAAGGTGTTAGTATAGTAGGAGCGGTTATCATGCCACACAATTTGTATTTGCACTCGGCTTTGGTCAAAGTAGGGGTTTGAAGAAGAAAATTTGCACCCTAAAAATACAGGGTGGTGCAAAAAATGCACTTTTGTGATTTTCTGAGATCCGGAAATTTTATTTTTCTGAAAATGACCCATATGAGGTCATTTGTAGGAATCGATTGCGTGCATTCCCGAACCCTGAAAATGCTTCCGAACTCTGATTCAGGGAAAAAAATTGGATTTTGAAGCGAAAATTGTCATTTTACGCATTTTTTATCTGGAAATCACTTTGGGAAAATCCAATTTCGCCACTCTGTACATGAAACTTTTAGAGCCGAAAAGTTGACCGCAGCCAAAAAGAAAGAGTCGTTGAAGCCAATAAATATTTCTTTATCGAATCTGGCATCGCCTTGGCTTGTAGTTTCATCATAAATCTTTTCGTTGTTGCTGTGTTTGCCGATGGTCTCTATGGAAAATCAAATATCGATGTGGTCAGCAAAAAAAGTCTCAAAGTTCCATAAAAATCAATTTTTTAGCACCAAGAATGCTATACAAACAACAATGGCATGCCTGATTTTTACAAAAGTGTTTTTCAAAATAACACCGATACCGCCACCTCGGATATTTATCATGGAGGGATTTACTTAGGATGTGCTTTTGGAGTAGTGGCATTATATGTGTGGGCGGTAGGGATTTTGGCTGCGGGTCAAAGTTCGACCATGACGGGGACTTATGCTGGGCAGTTTGTTATGGAAGTAAGCGAGTCTATTTTTATGGGCAGAGGTTCAAATCTAGTCGTTTCAGGATCTCCACCCTTATTGGAATACAGACGGGACTCACTTTTTTGGGATGTCAGGACCCAAGGGTCCGGGGCTCATGGATTTCGGACTTCAAAGACCCATGGACTCGGTTTGCACCACGAGCCCACCGGGATATTGAGTCCTGGGGACACATATGCAACCCCTCCCCCCAGAGATTCCATATGGTCACCATATAGTAACTTTTGTCAATATTTTGGGCATTGAGTCACTATGTCACAATGACATAGTGACCCCTTCTCTCTGTGTCTCCTAGCTTTTTTATATTTTTTGCGAATTACGACCCCCTATCTGCGTATGAGGAGGGAGGATATAGGATATACCCTCACTTTTTGTACTTTTTTGTACTTTTCACAGAGCTCTAAGGTTGACCAAAATTTTTTCTTTCTTTTTTGCCAACTTGTCTTACCCAACTTTTTGAGCGTCACATTTTTATTTATGAGTTTTCTGGCTAATTTTTTTTACATTTTTGATTTTTGAACATTTGTTGAATTATAAAGCCTCTTGATGCTCGAGTTAGATTCGTAATGTGGAAAAAAAAGATTAGGAGCTTAGTAATAAGTAATCCTATTGGAATTAATGGTATTGCCAGGGCATAGAGAATCTATTTGTTAGTAAGATGAGTAAGTATACGAATTTTTAGTGTGTTTTGGAGTTTTTGTTGGATTTTCGCTTCAATACACACTCTGATTTCCCTGAATCAGGATAAAGAAGCATTTTCAAGATTCGGGAATGCACGCAATCGATTCCTCGCATGAAATTACCTCCAGAAATATAATTTTGAGGAAAAAAATTCAAAATATTTTGATTTTCGCTTCAATACACACATATATTTCCCTGAATCAGGGTCAAGGAAGCATGTTCACGTTTCGAGAATGCGCGCAATCTATTTTTCGCACGATTTTACCCCTGTATAGGCTGTTTTGGCAAAAAAATTTTTCAGAAATTAGTCCCTAATTCTTACCCCTCTTTAAAGCATTTTTTGGCGCAAAATATGTTTATAAAAAATTTGCTGGGCGGAGTCGCGAACAACAACAAAAATCTCTCCGCAATCAGTTGTTTATCTATCAACACCTTCTGTTCCATCTTTTCTTCCTTCCTTTCATAAATTCAGCCCTCTTATCCTTGAGTGAAAACGACCCAGCCAAAATAAACGGTTTTCGTGTGTGGTGCGAACTCTTGCCCGCGGACAAGTACATATGTAGATGTACATAGCGATACATATATATGCTACTACTAATAGCAGCTACCGATAGAGATGCGAAGAAGAAGAGGAGACTATCCTTCTTCCTCTTCGGTCCGTTCTATGGACAGAGCACCGAAGCCTCGAAGCAGCAAAGAGCAGTTGTTTCCCGTTCGTTCGCTGCGAGTAGGCGGTCGTTCGGTTGGCGGTGGACGAAGACGGCCCGAGAACAACTTAATTTTCCGCCACAACCGACATTTTCAGCCAGGCGCCTTTCTTGTAATATTTTTCTCGCCCCGGTTGTTAATACCGGTGTTTTGATGGATTTTTAAAGAGGTTCATTTTTGGGATGTGGGTTATAATTTTTGGAACGTGTGAAGAATGAATTTTTTGATAAAAATTTTTTTAAATCCACTTATGATAAGAAAAATTCTCTCATTTGTAAGCAAAAATTTAAATCCTCTTATAACAAACACCTCAAACAATTTTTATGCTTCAAATTTTGATTTTTTAAAATAAATGTCAAGCTTTGATTTTTTTAAATTCGACTACTAAAAATTGATTTTTTAAATTAAAAAAATTTTTTATAGGGTGTCCCAAAAAAGCGATTTTGCGATTTTTTCAAATTTTTTAATTGTTACCAAAATAGCCTTATAGGGAGTTTTCTATGCGAGAAATCGATTGCGCGCATTGTCAGACCTTGAAAACGCTTCACTGACCATGTATTAGCCTATTTTCGCTTCAATACACACATCTTTTCCTTGAATCAGGGCCGAGGGTTTTATCAAGTTTCGGCAATGCGCGCAATCGATTTTTAGCATAGAAAAGCCCCCTATAAAGTATTTTTTGGTGAAAATTTAAAAAATTGTAAAATTTTTTAAAAATCGCAAAATTTCCATTTTTTAGTCACCCTGTACATTTGAATTTCTTGATTAGATGGCTAAAGAATATTTCAGCATCGGAATTTTTATTTTTGCAAACTATAAAAAGTTGTACAAGCAACCTGAAAATTTTTGCGGATTCCAAAAAACGCAAAAAGTTTTACTAATCTCTGAAATCAAAGCTTATTTCTTTTATTTACATAGCCGAGTGGCTAAAGTGATATTTTTTAATTCGTCCTTTTTTAAATGTTGGTTCGTATCTCACTATTGTCTAATTTTTTATGCCTATTTGTTGAAAATGTTGTAAAATAGATCTTCCGTGGTTTTTCAAAACTTTCTTTTTGTCAACTTTCCGGACCAAAGCATTTGTGTTGTACTTCAGATACAGGATTTTTGAAATATGATCTTCCTTTTCTAGGCCATACATATATTCTAGGACATCATCTATATTTTCAAGTTGTAATTGTGGCGACCCTTTATGTTGAAGAAAGAGGAGCCGATGGCTCGCTGAAGAGCCGAAGAGGAAGAAAAGAAGAAGAACAGGTTCAAATATTGTTGTAACCTCTAGTTTCTTGCAAAATTTGCAAGCCACTGGAAAAATTTTTTGGTTTTTTAAATTGGTGAGTGGGTGTAGAGTACTATTCTACCTAAGAAAATTTCAAAATTTAAGCAAAAATCGATTTAAAAAAAGAAAAAGAAGAAAATTTTTTTTAGCAGCAAAAATTGTATAAAATTGATTTTGTTTAAATTCAATTTTTAAGCAAAAATTAATTTTTTAAATAAATTCCTATCTTCATTAAACCTAACACCTTATTTTTAAACTCAAATCAATTTCAAGTTTTTAGTAGCCCAATCTAACAAGCTGGCTCGTTCAAGCCCCATAAAATCCACAGCTATGAAGCTGAGCCCCCGGCGATTCGGGGATGCTCAGCTTGAGCAAGTCTACGCCAGACAACAACTTCATCAACATCGACCACTTCTACAACACATCCTGTGTGTTCTAACAGCTGGGCTTTTATTGTTGGCCGTAAACCATCTGCCTAATCCAGATCTAGTTTTGATTTTGGCCACGGTTTCGTCTGCTTTTGCACTAGGGTTACAGGTAATGAACGGTAAACAAAAATTACCCAACCTTATATCCTAGATATGGATATCAGGGTTTAAATCTGTTGTATTAAAACTGTTGAGTTGTAACAGAATCATTCTGTTGTACAAATAGGAAATCTATTGAACAACAGATCTAAACACTGATGGATATACCCTAGCAGAGGCGTGTCCAGTATTTGGATTTTGGGGGCACCCTCAGTTTTCATAACCAATTTTTCGAATTTTGGCCAAAAATTCCATTTTTTAAAGAAATTTCGGCTTGGGGGCCGTGGCCCTTTGGACCGACCCCCTTGGATCGGACCCCCTTGAACATGACTCCATTGGATTGGTGCGCAGCCTAACTCATACTCAAATTTTTAGGCCTATCTCCTATTCAAAGTCGAAATCGGCTCTCAACAAAAAGCAGTCATCATTTCGGCAACATGGATGTGTTTAACAGTAATTTGTATGCTTCCAGCCGGCGGCCCATCAGCTCTATTACCAACAATAATCGTCTATTTTACTTTCTATACTATGTTCCCATTTGAACTATTGACAACAATTCTATTGGGCTCCATTTTATCGCTACTCCAAATCATTTCATTCATACAAATTACTCCTAATCCATTTTTTTCTGCTGATCAGGTTGGTTTTTAAACTTTTATTTTTAAAAATTCAAAAAACAGCAAAAATAAATGTTTTAAAAATTGATAAAACAGAATTTTTGAATTTTGTAATGTTTAATCAATCGTTTCAATAAACAACTTTTATTGAATCAGGGAAATGATATTGATGTGTAATTCACAAACAAAACTCTTCACACACAATTATCTCGACAACGGTAACGATTCAGAATTTACCGTAAAAACGAAAAATGCTACATTTTTCATGAATTTTCAGAATATCAACAACTTTTTCTAGTGAGGTGATCTTATAAAATTCAAATTTTTCGTTTCAGTACACACCCTTTTTCAAAAATCAATAGTAAAGATAGTTTCTCTTAAATATCCCGGTTCCAATTGATTGATCGGATGTCAAAAAGGAAAGCCGAATTAGCGATAAGTCAAATAATGTGCGCATAGTTTTTGATCGATTTTCCAAATCAAAAATCGAATGCAAATAAGCATGAATGAACGAGCTGGTTTGCTACACTCTTCTCTAAAAGAATGTCATAAAAAATGACACGGATCTAAAAAAAGTTAGTTGGCCACTTCAAAATTACAGATGCTTCTATAATTGTGGGACGTGTATAAAAAGGTGATTTCTGTAAAAAATTACCCTTGAAAGGTAGAAATTTTCAAAAATTCCCAAAAATGCAATTTTTGGGCGCAAACTAACATAAGAGGGCCAAGGTGAGCGTGCTTTTCATTTTTGAAAATTTGAAAAAATTCGAAAAAAATCTTCTTGCCCCCATGTTTTTGACCAAATTTTTGGAAAATTTTGAAAAACGAAAGGGAACCGAGGTGATTTTTTCGATTTTTACAAAAAATTTTCCCGCAAAAAGTCAAAATTTTCGGGGATAGGTGTTTTTCGTACTTGCATATATCCTAGATTTTCGATATTTTTTGCTGATTATTTAGGCTACAAATACTTTTTTATGAAAATGTCCCTTTTTTCGCAAAAAATTGCTGGAATTTGTTTTAGCGTGCTTTTTCAATTTTTAGTTATACTTTTATGCTTCCAGACGAAATAAATACCCACTTGAGACTAACTTAATTAACTTTTCGAGATTTGTTTAACTTTTGACTTTTGGTCATATTTTTTGTTAGTCTTTTGAGTATTTTTTAAAAATCACCAAAATTTGGCATATTTTCAATACTCTGCATAATAGGCTATAAAATTATGAACAAATGTTGCCAAAAATAATGGACATTATTTTCTTTTTTGAACAGATTTTTGATAATTTTGAAGACATATGGGTTTTTAGAATGGGTTTTGAAGAAGCTTTTGATTTATTTAGGGGATCAAAAATCTTGATTTTTGAGTTGTGCTCTGCTCATGACTCATGTTCAATTTTCAAGAGGAAAAAAAAATTTAATTTGAAAAAATACTGAAAGATTGAAAATGATAGATTGAAAAAAAGTTTAAAAAAATTGAAAAAAATCCAAAAATTTTCAAAAATTAATTAATCGCTTTCAAAAAATGCAAATTTTTCCTATGCGCCAAAAACTACTCCAATCACAATTATTATATAATTAATCTTAGTGTGTGGCGATGGGTCGTAAACGGCGCGCAAAAGCGTTCTTCCGATCGTCTTCGCGGATATTTTTTATTCATCGACCTTGGATTCAAAATTTGCACGATGTCGAAGAATAACAAGTTGAGGAAGATGACAACGCGTTTACGAGCATCATCTCGTTCTTTTCTTAAAGTTGTCATTTTATCGATGATTATGATGACCTGCTATGAAAAGAAATTTGAGAGGAGTTTTGGAAGATTTTTGAAAGTTTTCAGAGCGTCTTAGCAGGATGGAAAATTAGGGAGTTGAGAAAAATTTTTTTTAAATGTTAAAACAACCAAAAAATAGGAACACCAAAAAAATGAAAAATTGAAAAAAGGCAAAAAATAAATACCAAAAGGCACCACACCCCGAAGGGCTTACAAGGAAGGAAAGAAATTTGAGAGGAGTTTAAGCCCACCTTGAATTGTTTAATTTTTTGGTAGACTACTACATGTCCTTCGTATACGAAAGCTTGCCCCTGTATGGTTATTATTATCAAAATTTTCTATACTATTATCTATCTGAGAAAAATTTGTTATCTACTAATTTTTACAATTATCAAATTTTTCTACACCATAAAATTAATGCTCCTTAATATAGCAACCGCAAAGTTATTTATTATTACGAACTATGACACCAAAAAATCTGTAAGGGAACACCGTTCCTCGTTTGTATTCAATACTTTTTTTCTAAAAACACTAAAAGTGTCGTAAAAT
>JAQGBS010003520.1:0-11418 GCA_034698545.1 Acrobeloides obliquus
AGGGAAAATGTTTCTGTTATTGAATCATAAATTATTATTGTATTTGACTGTTACTTTAACTCGTGTATGTTGCTTGAAATTTGTGAAAATAAAGTTTATGAAAAACTTATATAAAAGGCGTAATGTATGTATGTGAATGTCTGTATGGACTAACTTTTGAAGGTGCGATCCAAAACCTTGTCATTGAAAAAACCCCTATAGAGCATTTTTCAACACTTTTCCTGCCGGGGTCAGACTTCTGGCTTTGAACACATGTGCTCTTGCTCATGTATGATCCATAAAAAATGTTATACCAGATGTGTAGTCAGAACAATTATCAGAAAATATATGGATCCCCTATATGTTGGAATCCCTCGAATAAATTCTAAATTTCAAGGGGTCTTATGATTTTTTCGTCTTTTTTTCAATTTTTGAGGGGGCATCAGGATTGGATTTGATGGCGGTTCCGGAAATTAAGATTTGTGAATTTTTAAAGTTTTTTTTCAAAACATTACCTTTTATGATTTTTGGCCGATTTGGTGCATGTGCGTGTGTGGTGAGCGAAAGTCCTTGGTTGCATGGATCTACTAACGTTTGTAGTAGACCACCAAAATTACATGTCATAACACTTTTCCTACATCAAGATCCGATACGTACAAGTTTAGCTCCCGTAAACGAATTTACTTTTTTATTCAATCAAATATTTTTCAATAAAATTTTTATGAATCAGTTGCACTATGGATTAAATAATATACGTGATTTTCCAAAATATCAATAAATTTGTTTTTATTAATAATAGTACAAATTCGCTACTATCAAAAATTGGTCAAAACATCACATGCATCAAAGAACCAATGTCTCTTTTTATTATGAAAATTCTCGTAAAAGTTCATTGCACTTTTTTTAGGGCACACTACTCATTTCGAAACGATTCATTATTTTAAAAATGATAGATTGATGAAAATGAGCCAAATAAACGGAACATTATAACCTTATTCGTAAGTTGATGGACGTTTATTTTTAAATAACATGTTCAACATTTGTTGAGAGTGATCTTTATAACATAGATTTTTGTTTTGATATACGCGTATACTTAGGGCTTCCATTTTTTCTTATTTGTAAGAAATTTTCTTACTTTTGAACTCACTAGCTTACTTTTTGAAAAAAAAGAAACTTTTTTACTTTCGAAAAAACAAGGTTTTTAGTCAAAATTTTCCATTATTTCCCTATAATTTTCCAATTTTATGCAAATTTGCCATATTGCTCAAAAAATATCGGAAGGAGCGCCCTTCCGCTACCTCTGAATACACCACTGCACCTATGTAAGGGAGGGGACTTTATTTTCAGTTTATAAAAAGTTGTTAAAACAAACCCCCTTAAAATTACATGAAAAAATTTTGCCTATCATTATTTTTCGATTTTGACCTCTGCGAGACCCTATAAATTAAGGTTCGATCAACATCAGGGACGATATATGTTTACACCTTTTTTTTTTGATAATTCTCAACCTATTTAGGTTTAATTATAAAATAATGTAAAAATCGAGTGGCATGCCTAATTGAGGTGAAAATTATTAAGAAATAAAAAGTGTAAAAATATTTGGCCTTTGGCGGAGATCGAACTCTGACCTTAATTTATAGGGCCATACAGAGGTCAAAATCGGAAAATAATGATAGTCAAAATTTTTCCATGTAATTTAAGGGGAGTTAACAACTTTTTTGGAATTTCTAAAAATAAAAATTTCGATCCCTGGACAGGTTTGCCCTTTTTTAAAAGGTTTTTTCTTTTTTCGAGCAAAATCTTTTAGCCTTTTTTCGAGGGTAAAACCTTTAAAAAAATGCTTTTTTCAGGCGAAGATTTACCATTTTTTCTCAGAACCACCATTTTCTGAGCTTTTTAGTTTTAAAAAATCAATTTTCAAAAAAATTTCGTGTATGCGGCACTGTTGTTGCCTGTTTTCCCTAAAGGTCTTTTAAAAAACGATTTTTTAGCGTGAAACCTTTTAAAGCCTTTTCCCTAGGATTTTAAACCTTTTAATTGAAAATAAAAAAGGGCAAGCCTGTCCGGGGACCTAACCTGATGGCTCAATGTTGCTTAACTTGCCAGATCGGACGGTCTGGCAAACACTGACCAAAAATTTGTGAACGAACTTTTTGCAATCGTCCAGAAAAACGGGCAGTATGACTGACACCAAACATCAAGAGCAAACTTATTTCGATTTTTGTATTTTAATGATCACTTCTTAGTCAAAATCGACAGAATTACCCAAATCCCAACGGTTAATCCATCTTAAATCTTACTAATCGTAGGACAAATTTAGAGTGGTTTTCTTATGAATTTATCGAGATCCCAAAATGAACATCCTTAGTTTAAAATTTTAACTAATTGTTTTATTAAAAAATGCCACCCACGTGACATTTACGTCTTGTTTATTTGTATAACGATGCAAATTCCATCCATACCTTGCAGTTTTGTTTGATCTTGTTGACGTATTAACAAACTCATGGAACCATTTTTGTCATGTTTTTGTGTCGGCTCTCCTTCCCCATTATGATGTGGTCGTAAAATTTTTGTATTTTTTCGATGAATGAAGGGGAATTGTACGGATTGCCCCACCCTTGTTATGTTTCTGGCTCCCATTTGCTTGACTATCTATGCTTCGTTATGTTTTTTGCATCATTACGCAAGAAAGTTTCCAATTTTATATTTCGT
Organism: Acrobeloides obliquus; assembly: GCA_034698545.1. Classification (NCBI taxonomy): domain Eukaryota; kingdom Metazoa; phylum Nematoda; class Chromadorea; order Rhabditida; family Cephalobidae; genus Acrobeloides; species Acrobeloides obliquus. The sequence continues at coordinate 2,692 of JAQGBS010003520.1, forward strand.
TCTGTTATTTTCAATTTAAAATTTGATCAAAATAGGTCCAAAAATGACTCTTTTTCATTAACTCACAAATCACAAAAATTCTAGTTTTTTGTTATTGTTGTTTCTTAGTCCAAATCGTCAGAATTACCCAAATTTCAACGGTTAATCCATCGTAAATCTTAATAATCGAAGGACCAATTTTTGCATCATTTTTTGATAGAGGTTATTTTGGTTAAATATGTAATTTTCTGATCCGACCACCCTAGAAAAAGTGATAAATGAGTAATATCTAAAGAGATAAAATCATACCGAGTAATTTCCAGGGATTAATCTTTAGTCGAAATTGCTTTGATAAAATTGTATAGGTTTTTGTTTATTTAATACAATAAAGATCCAAATCAAATGAACTAATAGAGTCATTTCTCGATATAGACTCAAGACACTATTTGTTGGCATGACGAAATGCGTCATCTAATTATACCATTGGATTTTTTCAGGTTTTCGGATCTTTGATATCCTTATTTATGTCTAGAAGTTAAGATTTTTAACAGCCTTTGAAATGGACAATGTCGCTTTTCGGATACAAATCTTCTAGGACACATTAGCGTACTTAAAGGTAGTGTGCAAGCAATTAAAATTTAAATTCCCGCCAGAGCAGGAATTTTCGTTTTAATGCAAAACTTTTGAGTTTCAAACTGAAACTGTCTCCCTTCATTATATGCTCATCAAATTTTTTCTCCTTGATAAGTTTGTCAGGCAGGCTAGACAATGATGTAATTTTTTCTTCCCTTTTAAAAGGGAAGAAATCGTTGTCTAGACGACGTTTTCATAACAGCAAAAAATCGAGCCCATTTAAATAAAGAATAAAAGCCTAGGTTAATTGTGGTGATAGTGTAGTGGTTAGTGCGTTCGGCTAGCAACTATAAGGTCGAGGATTTGATTCCCGGGTGCCTAATTTGTTTTTGCCTTATTTTTTAACTATTAGCTTCAAAGTCAAATATCTCGCCACTGTTAAATAATTTTTATATACGATTGTTTGCATATGTTAGAGGGACTAAAGCTCTATATTTTCATTAAAAAAAAATAAAATTCTAGCATTTTGTTAAGGTGGTGAAAATCGACTTTGATAACTTCAAAGTGAAAAATAAAAATGTTAAAATATGCGAATTTCGAAATTTTTTTACAGGATTTGTTCAGCTTTCTATCAGTTATCACCTAAAAAAAATCCCATCGAAAAATCTTTTTACTCTTTCGAGATATGATCAAAAGTTTAGGGTATGAATGTAAGTGAGACACGCTGTAGTAACAAAATGGAAACAATGTCGAACAATAAGAGAACAAATTCATTCCAATTGATTAATTTTTAAAAATGTATATTAGTGTATTTAATGGCAACCCATTTTGGTTTAAAGTAGTTCACTATTGTTAATCATACTTATTGTCTCTTCCAATCTATCCCAAATATGCTTACTAAAGGCTTATCAAATTCTATTAATTCTATTTTTTGTATAGAAAATCAAACGTTCTAAATCATTGTGTCATAGAAAAATTAGGTTATTTACAGGATGACTAAAAAAATACATACGCACCTTATTTTTTGTATTTTTCTTGCATTTTTAAACGAATTTTATATCAAAACACAACAATAATAACAACAACAGAAATTATTCAAAATGATCACCATTTGCATCAATGCACTTCTTTAGCCTCTTCGAAAAGTTGTCCACAATACCACGTAGTGTATCAATAAGAAGTCGACCAATCTCACGTTTCTCAACACCGCGCTCATGCATTCGGTAATAGCTGGTCTAAATTCTTTCATGCTTGCTAAAAAATAAATTTTGATATAAAATTTGTTTAAAAATGCAAGAAAAATACAAACATAAGGTGCGTACGTATTCTTTAGTCACCCTGTAGAAACAGGTATAAAAATACTTTAAGGCCTCAATATAAAAATATCTTAAAATCTCTGTGGTTAATACTTTATCGAACACTCATTCACAAAAATCTCAAAATGTTGTCGTCTTTCACTTCAGTACTGTATTTATTATTATTACTAGTTATTTGTATTAGTGCTCAAAATCCAAAACCATGCATAACAAAACTTTATCCAGCTTATGATACTCGTATAACTTGTTTTTGCAATTCAACCTATTGTTATGAATACCTCTGATTGGTAACTTAGGAGCAAACCAAGCGACTATTTACACCACGTCGGAAGCTAGAAAGTGATTTGAGCGAACCGCTAAGAATTTTGATTCGAATGCAGGTAACAAGAGCATAATATCATCTATTTTCATACTCATACATGAAGGCATACTTGAATAGGGGGCCGTAATTACGACCCCCTGCGTCGCGAGGGCCCCGAAAAATGGAGGGGGGGCGCCGAAGGCAAAAATTTTCCGAAAAATCCATCCCCTCCGCGAGAATTTTTTGATTTGATCGCATGAAAGGGGCAATGAAAGAGGCGTGAAAGGGGATAAAAAATTGAAAGCAAAGACATAATAATACAAGATGTCCCAAATCCGATTTTTTTCATTTTCGCACTAATACGCTACCTTGAATCAAAGTCAAGGAAGTGTTTTCACACGTCGGGAGTGCGTGCAATCAATTCCCCACATCAAATCACCCCTATAGGAGTCATTTTTAGAAAAAATTTCGAGTTCAAAATTCATGAAAGGATTACGAAAATTCCACTTTTTGGGACACCCTGTGCATATTACTTTTTTTTCTAAAATCTCTCTTTTTAGAATGCGCTCGGCTAGGGAAGAAGAAAGTTATACTTCGTTTTGCTATTTCTAAATAAAAATTTGATCAAAATAGGCTTTTTCATTAACTCACAAATCACAAAAATTCTAGTTTTTTGTTATTGTTGTTTCTTAGTCAAAATCGTACGAATTACTCAAATTACAACGGTTAATCCATCGTAAATCTTAATAATCGAAGGACCAATGTTTGCATCATTTTTGATAGAGGTTATTTTGGCTATATATGTACAGTTTTCTGACCCGACCACACTAGAAAAAGTGATAAATGGTTAATATCTAAAGATTAAAATCATGCCGAGGGATTAATTTTTCCGGGGATTAATGTTTAGTCGAAACTGCTTCGATAAAATTGTATAGGTTTTTGTTTATTTAATTCAATAAAGATCCGAATCAAATGAGCTTTTAATAGGGTTTCTTATATAGATTTCTCGATATAGACTCAAGGCACTATTTGTTGGCATGACAAAGTGCGGCATCTAATTGTTATACTTTTTTTGAGCATTTTGGATCTTTGATATCCTTTTTTATGTCTAGAAGTTAAGATTTTTAACAGCCTTTGAAATAGACAATCTTTTGTCGCTTTTCGGATACAAATCTTCTAGGATTTTCTGTAGGATTTTATAATCTTCTAGGACACATAAGCGTACTTAAAGGTCTGGAGAAGAAGGGGAGGGTTCTGCCGCAAACACCATTCTGGCTCGAAAATGAGAAATTAACCTTGTGACTAGACAAGGGCCTTGTCCCATAGGTGGATGGAGTCCATTTTTTCAAACAATTTGTGGGGGGGGGCAGTGGCGGAACCAGGGGGAGATAGGGGGTCATGGCCACCCTATAACCGAAAATTTCTTAAAGAGGGAGTAAACTGTTAAAGAAAAAAAAGAAAACTCAAAAAAACTTTGTTTATTATTATTAATTATGTCAGGTGAGAAAGTTCGATACTAGATGAGAGTTTCGATACTGATCTTTCAATGGAAACGATTCCTTTTCTTTTAACGCGGAAGTTTTATTTTATTTCAGTCTTGTCTCATTAAGACACGTAATATATACAGATTGGCACAAAAAGTGAACTTTTTTGCGCTACCCTCTACATTGTAATTTTTATAGATATCACATTGCGTTAAAATTATTTTAATTTTTATAATTTTGATCAAGCTGTAGGAATGTGGAGATGAGGCTTTGCCTAAGCTTGTGCCGTGAGCGTGCAGGGGTGTGCTTCAAATATCCCCTTATATAAGTTGCACAGCGTACCAAAATGCCAAAAATGTGCCAGCAAGAGTCAAAGTTTAAAAAAATTTCGACACTATACTCAGCTCGCATATTGCTTCAAAACGATTACCATATTATGATCATCGCGGTTTTAGGAAGTTTTACCCATGACCGATTGGCTAACCCGGATCTAGGAATCGAACACACGAGTCAATTCGACTACGTTAGTTAATCGGGCATGGATCAAATACTAAAACTCCATTATATGGTAATCGTTTTGAAGTGCTCTGCGAGCTGAGTCAAATGGCGAATTTTTTTTTAAATTTTGATCCTTACCTGCACCTTGTTCCTCTTTGATGCGCCGTGTTGGGTGACAGAGCCTGCAACAGCTCCGACGTCTAGGGCCTGGTTACAAAAATTCTCAACGAACCGCGGGCCTCTGCGCTGTGGCTCGCGGCGGTTTTTCTGAAACCGGGCTTAGGAACACTTTTATGGCCTAGATGGGATTCGAACACACGATCACTGGCCCCAGTGCTCTACCACTGAACCACAGGGTGAACATTGGTTATCCAAATACACTTATGACACTTGAAAACAACAATTGTTTCATCTCCACTCCTTGATTAAAAAATAAGGACTATCTTATTTTTTTATTGAATTTTTTGTTTTAGATAACAGATATGAATCCTAATTTTCTAACTATGCCTATATTATTTCCGAGTAATTTGGTTAATTCAGCAACCATAGGTCAACATGTTTCAAACATGCACCAACAAATTCTTTTAAACGAAAATTTTAAAGTTACGAACTTAAACCAAATCAACAAGATGGATCCACCAACTTTTCAAAACTTGCACTTTACGCTAAACAAGAATGACCTGGTCAAAAAAATCACCGGTACTGAACAAGATTTAAGACAAGTGAATCCGTCTTATACAGTCCAAAATGAGTATACATATTCAAGAAGATTTCAACAATATATTCAGCACGAGAATACTAAGTTGGCTCAAAATTTGCATATTTCGAATACATCTCAATTGATACCATATCGAGGCAATCTACACTCTCCATATAATAACTTAGCAAATCATATGACACCTCAAAATTTGCATGCAAGAAACCAAACAACAGGAGATATTCAAGAACTTCATTTTTTAAACCTGCCAGAACCCAGACCACAAACACATCATATGCAGTATCATGCGCTTCAAAATTTGCATATTCCTAGTCGATGCGAACCGAAAGCATTGATTCAGAAACATGAACCTGCAAATTCTGCATATGTACAGCAACTGAAGCACTGTATTGATTTTTGTCAAGATTTGCTCAATAAACACCATCAGCAGCAACATTTACAAACAAAAGTAATTCCACAAAAAAATGAGATGGAAAAGCCTATTAAAAGAAGGAAGCCATATACAAGAAGGAAAATACATTCCACAAGCCCATTTATTGTATTTCCTCAACCAGCTGCAATTCAAATGCCACTAATTGTAAGTCAATGTGAAACTAGATATAACAATTCAGTTCTCATTTTTAATAAAATGGGTCCATCTTGAACATTGAAAAATGATATCTTTAACATTGAAAAAGCAATCAACGCAATCTCAAAAAGATTCAATTCTCGTATAAAAATTCTCAAAAATTAAATCAAATTGAGGTTTGAAAAGAATTTCGTCCTACCCTATTTTGGGTCACATTTTGTATTTTTAGGATCTCACAAAAGAACAACATCAAGCAACAACATGTATAAGCACCTCTAGAGTTGAAATAAAAGAGGATAAATGCTTAAAAAATGATGATACTACTCATGGTGTTTCGAAAAACGGTGTACAAAAAGAAAAACAGTCTAAGCTTAAACCGGCAAATAATGAACACGGTAAGATTAAATAGCTTAAAAGAGCGCCTTCTTCGAGTCTTTCATTTTTTCACAAGAGAAAATATTTTTGGCAACAAAAATACTAGTGAAAAAATTTTTTAGAATAACAAATTTTTAATGATGAAAAAGGATCTTTTTAGCACATGCTCAAAGCTCTCTTTCACCAGATTTAAACACAGAAGCTGACGAAGTCATTATACTGGATAGCCAACCGAAAAATATCACAAAAGGCTTTCAGCACCAGAAAGAAGTATCACAAATCAAGAAAGAAAATGAAATTTACATATACACATTGCCATGCCTGTATCAAAACCGAAATATGTCTGAAGATAGTCAACAACCTATGTTTGAAATTGCAGTGATTCCAGAACATATTGTTAAAGAAAGACTCGAAAATATTTTAAGCAAAACCAAATTTTAGTATCAATTTTTTGTAAACCTATGAAACTACTGAAATAAATCTTTTTAATTATTGAATTTTTTTAGGGGTCATTCAGATATTACGTAATCAAGTAGGGGGGGGGGGAGGGGTTAGCCAAATGATTACGGTTGATTACAGGGGGAGGAGGGGGGGGGGTCAAAAAACCGAAAATTTTGATTACGTAATATCTGGATGACCCCTTATTGAATGTTTTTTGTTTTATACATAGATCATATGAAGCTGCAATAACAAAACAAACGTCGCGTTTCTTTGCGTTGCCTTCTATTCATTTTTTCCTTTCCTTTTTTTCACTTTCTTCTTTTTCAATTCCAAATCATTTGGTTTTGAATTCATTGGAAACCAATCCAAAATGAATTCCAAAGCCGATGAATTCCAAATCAGTGGAAGCAGAAAAAAATAAATAAGCGCAAAGAAGCGCAGCGTTTGTTTTGTTTTTGAAGCTTCATATCTATGTATAAACCAAAAAATATTCGGTACTAGTTCGGATTAGCGACCCAAAATGGCAGGGTTTAAAATCCGAAATTTTTTATATATCTTTTCTAAAAATGACCTCTATAGAGGGTTTTCTATGCGAATCGAATGGTCGCATTCCCGGCACTAAGCCTTTCGTTACCGTTACGGGGTTTTTTCGAGGCGGCCTTCCATTACGGATGGTTATAACTTTAAGGACGTTGTTGATTTTAATACGATAAAAGCACAGACAATCTCCACCGCCTAAACTATTTTTTGCCCGTTTCACTTTTTTCCATGATGACCTTGATTGAATAATTTTCCATGATGATCTTGATGCCCTGTCCCGTTATAAAATGACTTTTTTCAATCAATTTTTCAAGTTCAATTTTTTGACCGATGAAACCGAAGATTTTATAATGTTGAGGATTTCACAACTATTGTCCTAAATTTCCCATTTTCCAATAAAAAAGTCCAAGATTTGACAATTTTTAACCAAAAATCGTAATTTTCTGAGCATTTTTAGGCTATAAATTTTGCAACAAAGAAATTTCGACTGCGGCGCTGGTTTTTGCCTTAAAAAGTGTTTTTCAAGAAAATTTTTTTGCGCTTATCGACAATAAAAAACTTAAGGGGAACCATGGTGATTGTTCCCCTTAAGTTCACATTGACAGTGTTAAATGTTATTAGATTTTTGTGGCAAATTAGTGAGAAAATATAATGTTACGTATGCTCTTTATTCAACGGATGAATGAAGTTTCCTTGGCGTGGAAATAATAAAAGAGAAAGTGAGAGACTTCATGCGACTATAGTAAAAAACTATTTGTATTACTAAAGACTAGCCACCGTAAACGTCAGAGTACTATTTTAGGAAAATTTTTTTCTAAAATCAAACTTGTTAGAGGTAGTTTTGTGATAAATCGATTGCGCGCATTGACAAAACATGAAAACAAATATTTTTCGTGAAAATGAGCATTTTTAAACCTGAAAAAAATATTAAGCATGTGATTCTTGTTAAAAAAACTTCGTTCGTTTATCCAAAACTTTCGCACCAATTAAATTCAGCGATGTGAAGAATTTTTTTAGTCAAATGAATTGTCTTATTAAAGTTGAAGAAAGCAAATGATCCTCTATTCTAAAGTATCTACACTAAGCACACTATTTCTAAAGTTCCTTAAAAGGGAGTATATTGTTATTATTAAAAAGTGGCAAAAATGATGTTAGTTTGCACGCAATTTTCTGATTAAACGTGGTGATCATGGCAATTACTAAAAGTAGTAGCGGTAGTAGCAGTAGTAACGCTAAAGTATTATGAACATGTTCAATATTTCAAGGTTACATAAAAAATCGGGGTTACATTTTTGGATCATAATTTTTGATTTTTTATAAATCAAATCGGATATGGAGAATCGTTTCTTTTAACACTATAATCCTAATAAAGGGGTTTACTATTGTTCACTTTTTAATATCAAGACGTTTGCATTGCTATAATGTTTTCGACTACGTGATCATAAATAAGGCTTTGTTTAATGAGATGATATCTTATAATGTCTTTATAGATTCTATACTCTAGCAACGATTACCATTTCCTATTGTAAGATTTATTGGTGATTGAGCTAGTTGATATTTTTTTTAAAGTTAAAAGAATGGGTCTTTGGATGTATTTATTCAATCATCAAGAATGGGAACATATTCATAGACACTGTTGGAATGATTCGGCAAGATGGGATGAAGTAGTGGTGCCTAATGTCGCTGTTGGAACTCTATATTTTACTTTGGGGATTCTCTTTCAAGTATATGCTTTCGATTTATTTTAATAATTTGTCAACTTTTTTTAAAGATTACTTATATACCTTTAATCTGCGTCATGCTAAAACCAGATTTTGTCAAGCACTCTTGCTATAAATTTATGATTCAGCTGGCTATTATAGATATGATAGTACTTCCATGTAACTCGATGATAACCGGAATTCAAGCTATTACTGGAGCACATTTTTGTACAA